>OY856188.1:23498430-23680110 GCA_963693315.1 Diogma glabrata | reverse complement strand
ATCTGATTTATCACCACCTTTATAAATTGGTACAATATTGGCAGGCTAATCTCCTCTTTGCAAATATTTATTAATAATGGTTGCAAAAACACGAGCATTGCAATCTTTGATTAATTTTATTTCATCCGCTATTATCTCTTACAACCAAGCATTTCTATTAAAATTTTGGAGTCTAGTTGTGAATAGAGATTCTGATTATGACAGATGTCAATGACATTGTATTCAGTCATAAAAGAGAATGAAAGCAAAATGAAATATAAGGAGGCACTTGCATGCATATACAAGGAGCCGATGATTATGCCATTTTTCAGGCTATTATTGAAATGATCACTAAGAAAAATGGAAAAGTTGAAGAACAGAGAAATTTGGAGTGAAGAAAGAAAACTGGACTGAAATGGCTGTGCTTTGGACTGACCAAGAATTCCCTTAAATGAGTTATCCAAAGCTGTGAACTAGAAACAAAATAGACAACTATGGAGAAGGTGGGAGAATCCCATGTATTCTAAAAAGTTTCGATGCAATTTGCCCGTATCTACTCTAAAAACAATCGATCTTGAGAAAGTCTCTGAAGATCTTAACATTGTGCGTGACGGTACACGGTATTAATATTCATACTGAATTTTTTTTAAATCTTAATATTGTTGAAAAAGATCAAGAAAGCTTGCCACTTCATTTTAACTTTAATTTTATTTACTAATAAGCACAAAACCATAAAGTAAATTCTTACCTTTAATCTTTCTTTTGAATGAGTTTTTAAATGCCGGTCAAAACTTGATTTGTGTCTTAATTCCATATTACATTCAGAACATTCAAACAACCTTTCACGTGTATGTGTTTTTATATGTTGTTTAAGTCCACTTTTGGTCTTTAACTTCTGAAAATAGATAGAAAAAAACTTTAAAATTTCCTTAAATGGTTTTTCATACTTGCTAATGGCGAAGTGATGAGAACAATCCAATAAGCAATAAATAACAATCGAAAGGTATGAAAAATTAAGATAATTATTTTAAACGATATTTTGAAAAATGAGTTACTCAAAATGTGAATTTAATGGTTTTACAACTGTCGGAGGTGATGCCTGTTATTGCAAGAAAATATTTTTGCCAAAAAGTGCTCGATACACGCTCGAGAATAAATCAGAAATCAAGGGGGTCCTCCGAATTCAAATCCAACTACTTAACCACACGGCAACTCGGCATAAACTTTATAACTGTGGTAGAAAAGCAACATTTTATAACATTCGTTAAAGAATTCAAATTCGTTTTTTTGTTTTTGCAAATGCATGCATCACTTAACAGCTTTTTTTCATACAAAGCATTAGATCGTTAACGGAAATAAAATTTTACCTTTACATTTCCTCTTAAATGATTTTCAATATGTCTTCTTAAAACTCTTTTACATTTATATTCTTTTTGACAGTGTGCACATTGAAACAAGTTTTCGCGTGTATGGGTCTTCATATGAAGTTTTAATGCATAACGACTATAAAACTTCTTATTACAAAATTGGCATGGAAACTGCAAGTAAAATTAAAAAAATTACAGAAAACGTTTAATGCATTTAAAAATTTATTTTATTTAAAAGACGTTGTAGCAGATTTAACCTCCTTACCTCCATTCGTTTCGGGTCATGAGTGAGTTTGTGTACTTTCAAACTTCGTAAGACCGCAAACTTTTTGCAACATTCTGAACATTCATATAGGTTCTCATCCGTATGACTTTTCATATGAAGGGTTAACAACCGTTGGCCCTCATATTTTTTATCACAAATTTTACATTCGTAAAGTTTGTCTGATATCTATGAAAAAATAAAAATTATTATTAGTAGTAGGTTAAGAATTGCTCTTAAATCTAATTTAAGTAATTCAAAGAAACATTTATAAGATTTTGCTAGCCAACAACTCATTTATACGAGTAATAATATAAAATTTGAGCGGGCGTAACAAAACGTATCCTAGGTGTATTTCTAATGCAATACTAAATATTTTAGAAATGGAAATCTTTTATTGCTCTCGGAACATTACTGTGTGCGCACGGAATGGGCATAATATTGTGGTTTATGTTTATTAAACAATTTTTCAATTTTAATTTAATTAACGTTTAATTATAAATTCAATTTTGTAGAACTACAAACTATAAGAACAAATAAATTTTACAATAGTAGATTGTATTACTAGTGCGAATACGTTTCCCAAACAAGAGTTAGTTTGCCGGCAATAACCCGCGTTTCGAAAATGCATTCGCACTAGTAATACACATTATTTTTTGTAACAAATGCATAAAATTTATAAATATTTATTTAATTGTTAATTTAATCATTTATTCAACAAAATTATAAACAAATTTAAGATATTTAAATAATTAAAGTGCGCCATCTTCATTGTAATATTTTTAAGTTATAAGAATCCAACTACCGGTAAAAAAAATAAACATAAGAATCCAACTACCGGTTTTATAAAAAAACATAGTTTCCAACTAGAATGCAACTAACTAAATAACTAACTAACAATTAAGAGCTGTCATTGTAAACTTTGAAAACCCAAATAAATTGTTTTTTCTTACAATTCAAATGATGCAATGTGTTTAATTTGTTTTTACTATATGGTAAGTTATTTAAATTTTTTTTTGATATTTTAGTGCTATAAAACGATTATATTTGAATAGATTTAACTACAAATCTCACATGCAGGTGGCATGCGTGCCAGGCATACAAAATATTTTGTTTTCTTTTATTCTACTCTAGTACAAAATTGAATACTTTTTATGCATGTGTTACAAAAAATTATTTTTTTGTGACTCGAGGTGTTGATCGTTTTTTTCAGAGTGCTAAATTTTTTTTAGTTTTTGTTAATTAGTTTTGTTCGGGTCAGCAGAAATTAGTATATTTTTTGTAAATATTTTATAAACTTAAATTGCAATTTAATATTAGTATTTGTCATTTGTGCAGGTTTATATAAATTTAATAAATCTGCTTAAATTGCAATTTGTATTTATGAAATAGATAATGCTTCTTAACATTTTCCCGCTTGTTGAAATCACCTAATTTCAAGGAGAAGTAATATGAAGGACAATAATATTGTTACGGTTTTAACGAAATAGAACATAAAATTCTATTTGATTTAACATAATTTATACTGGATCCGATCCAATCCGTCTCAAAATGATGAGTTAGCTGTATTTATGTATGTGATTGTAATTTACTATTGACATTTACGATTAAACATTTATTTTGTTATGCGTCTATGGTCTGGCAATATAAAAAGTTCTTTTACATTCACAGAATCCTTGGCGAGCGAATTTTACTCGCACTTGTCTGACCTGTTTTTGTTTGAAATTCGTTTTCTATTCAACAATATTGCACATTATGCAGTGACATCGACGTCATCTAGAGCCGGAGGATTAGCACAACAATCTCCGCTACAGTCATAACAATGTCATTCGTCGTATAACAACATCAGGGATAAATATAAAAAATCTTTATGTCGCAGTACCACTTGGGCTAGCTAACCGCTTAGCTCAGCTTCGAGACCCCTTAATATAAAAAATTCAATAATCCTCAAAATACAGGGAAAAAAAATTCATATTGAAAGTTTTTAGGTTTTTAAATCTTAATATATTGTTGAGAAAGATCACTTTTTCACTTCATTTTAATAATTTATTTTATCTATCAATAAGCACAAAACCAAAAGTAAATTCTTACCTGTAATCTTTCTTTTGAATGAATTTTTAAATGCTTGTTGAAATTTGATTTGTCTGGATATTTTTTATGACATTCAGAACATTGAAACAACCTTTTACGTGTATGAAGGTTCATGTGTACTTTAAGTCCAGATCTGAAGGCTAGCTTCTTATCACATAGTTTACAAGAAAACTGAAAACAAATAGAAAATAAAAAAACTTTAAAATTTCTTCAAATGGTTTTTCAAACATGCTAATAAACTTTATAACTGTGATACATTATAACCGGCAGTAATGTCCGATTTATAGTCGGTAACGTAAACTTAAGTCTTAACTAAAGTTCATTTCATTCTATCTAGATTTGGTTAAGAATTTTTTGACGTACAGACTCAAGACAATTCATATTACTGTAATAAGCTCCACCCCATATGTGAGAACAGTACTCCATACAGGGACGTATAAATGATTTGTAAATTAAAAGAAGCTGTTCGCTATTAAAAAACTTACGACATCGCCCCAAAAAGCCCAATTTTTGAACTGAACAGTGTTCTTAGCTAGGTTAAAAATATGAGAATTCCATTTCAGATTATTTTCAACTTCAACTCCTAGAAGTCGAACAGATTCTTTCTCTACAAGATCTTTAGAGTCGAACTTTAATGGAAACGGCTTAGGTGTGGATAATAAAGAAAAATGACAACAAGCCTGTGTTTTACTTGTATTGAATTACTATTAGCGAACCCCCAATCCAAAATAGTTTAAAGGTTCTGGTTTAATGAATCTATCAAATTTGATCTACAGTTATTAAGCGCTAACGGTGAATATAATTTAGGGTTTTCATGAGACGCATGAAGCGTGCTATCAACAACAAACTATGGATAGGACTAATTGTTGAATCTAACAAATGGTTAATATAAATAAGAAAGAGAGTTGCTGACAAATCAGAACTCTGAGAAACTCCTGCATTAGTTGAAAAGACATCCGATGAAACACCATCAACATTGACTCGAAATTTCCGCTCGGAAATAAAGCTTTGTATTCAAGATATAAGTTGCTCATCCAAACCAATACCTCTTAATTTACAAATAAGATTATTGTGCCAAACTTTATCAAATGCTTTGGATATATCAACAGCAATACCGAAAGTCTCACCATGATTTTCGAGCGACTTATTCCATATACATGAGTGACAAAGGAAAGCAAATCTCCCGTCGAAACCCGTATTGTCTTTCATTAAGTAGTTTGGAAGACTCTAAGAAGCTCATAATATTAAAATTAATAAATTTCTCAAAAATTTTAGAAACAACCGATAAAATTGAAATGGGTCTGTAATTTATTGGATCAGTCTTACTACCCGTTTTGGGAACTGGTTGTACGCTTGCTGTTTTCCATATTTCGAGAAAAACTCCTTTCTTATATGACAAATAAAAGATTTTAGTAAATAGTAAGGACTGGTGCTAACTAACTCTTTAGCAAAGGATTTAAGAATAATTGGGGGAATACGATCAGGCCCAGATGCTTTGTTTGTATTAATTTGTAAAAGCATTTTCCGAATGATGCTTTTACGAAAAATTATGCGCATCATGTTTTGCGAAACTCTAAGAATTGGCTTAGGCAAGAAATTGGGTTCTTTAAGTGTAGAATTTTTAGAGAAATGAAAAGAAAAAACATTTTGTTTTGAAAAGTTCCACTGTTACGGATGAATATTAATACTAAAACTTTATTTGCAATGGGCTGTTATTATATTAATCGCAAAATTATTGATGAAAACATAAAATCCAGATAAGTATTTTTTGGGTATTTGAAGTTTATTTGAGTTTTAAGTTTTCATCAATGATTTTGGATTTCTTTCAAATTTTCAAATTTTCTATCAAATTTTCTATATTTTTATTAAAAAATTTAAAGAATAAAAATGTTTTTTTTGTCAGAAATACATATAAAATTTTTGGTAAAATCTTAAATTTGGCCCCAAAATTTTGTTCCGCCTCAGGCTCCTTAAAGGTATAATCCGCCACTGGCTTCAACTCATAACTAGTATGGAAACGCTACCAAAATCTACAAAAAATTCAATAAACCAACTCTGCGTCACACTTGTGTGGGTACATGATCACACAGGGGAACACGGCAATGTAATAGCAGGCTCGATTACAAAGAAAGGCGCAAAAACTTATTGGTTCAAAGCCGTGCTTTGGAGTGACCAAGAATTCGCTCAGTCGCGGTATCCAAAGCTGCGAACTGTAACAAAATAGATAACTATGAAGAAGGCGAAACGAATGAAAAAGATCTTAACATTGTGCATGGCAGGACAGGGTCCGATAAACCATCACCTTAAAAAACTAGATTTTGCGGTCAATGAAGACTTACACTTCCTCTACCGCAAAACATTAATCCAATCGAGCCCATTAACTATGTTGAGGGTTCAGATTTTACCACATTGCACATTATACAGCGACATCGACGTCATACAGAGTGGGAGGATTAGCACCACACCCGCCGCTACAGCAACGCAATTTGTCTTATAACAACATCAGGGTTAAATACAATAAATCATTAAATCGCAGTGCCACTTGACCTAGCTAGCCCATCATCTAAGTTTCGAGAATCCTTAATATAAAAAAAGTCAATAATCAATATTGTTGAAAAAAATCAAGATTTTATTTTAACATTTATGTTATTTACTAATAAGCACAAAACCTAAAGTAAATTCTTACCTGTAATCTTTCTTTTGAATGAGTTTCCAAATGCCGGACCAAACTTGATTTGTGTCTTAATTCCATATTACATTCAGAACATTTAAACAACCTTTCACGTGTATGAATGTTCATATGTCGTTTAAGTCTATATTTCGTTGCGAAATTTGCATCACATAATTTACAAGGAAACTGAAAACAAATAGAAGAAAACTTTAAAATTTCTTTAAATTAATTTTTAAACTTGCTAATTGCGAAGTGATGAAAACAATCCAATAAGCAATATATAATAGTACACAGGTTTAAAAAATTAAGATAATTATATGAAATGATGTGAAGAAACGATATTTTGAAAAATTAGTTACCCAAAATGCTAATTTTAGGTTTTACAACCGTTCGCGGTGGTGCATGTTATTGCAAGAAATTGGTCTTGCCACCAAGTGTTCGACACACATCCTCGTAATTCAGAATTGAGACTAAGTACTGAGAGCAAAATTTCGAATGGGTTGAACTTGAGATTAACACCCGTTACAAAAGAATAAATCAGAAAAAATAGCAATTTTTGCAAATTTATACATCATTTAACAGTTTTTTTTTCATACAAACCATTAGACAAGCCATTCGTTTCGTGTGTCCTCGTGAATAATTTTCATATGCAAAACGTAGTAGAACAGTTATAAGTTGATTAAAATCAGATGATAGTTAAATGAAAGCATATTCACTATGCCTTTCGTATAATGTTTAAAATGCTTTCGAATACGTGTATATAGTATAGGTAAAGTCCTGCAACAAAATTAGTTTGTATATATGTAGCGCTTTAGTTTATCCTAATTTTTAAATAACAAAACGTTAATTTGGCAGCGTACTATACATGTAATTATAATTTTAGTTTTAAACGTGGCGTTATTCAATAGAGTAATTACAACGTGTAATGAAGAGCTTTCTCATTGGCGAACCAATGGGAATGGCATAGCAGGATGCGTACCTAGAGTAATTTAACGCCGTAACGAGTAAAGCTCAGCCATCGTGGATTTGAAAGATTTTTACCTGCTGCTTCAACACAAATGCAGAAATGTACGCAATTTACGAAAATACACAGAAATGGAAAAAAAATACAAGTGAAAAACGGAGACTCTGGCGACCCCTTTTGCGAAAGAACCACTATCAGCGCGTCCAACCCCCACAATCACTCCCAGACGCCCACACACTCACGCTTCATACATGGTAACATTCACCCACACACTCAGACTGCGAAGCAAGACAATTAAGCTTTAAGACCCGCAGCAAGTATCGCAAGTGGTAGTCATCAAAATTTCGTTGTATGGCTGTCATCTGACCCATATGATACAGCTCGAAAACAACTGCCATTGTTGGTACACCGTGAATCAAATCTTAGAGCACTGGAAAACGTCACACGCTATATGGAAAGTCTTCATTGATTATTTCCCTTTGTCTTTATTAATAAAATTTTTAAAAATTTATAAAACCATAAGTAATTCCCAAAAAAAATATTTACAACTCGAACAAAAGTTATAAGTTTATTTGTAAGTTAAACAAACATGTCCAAACCAGTTTGTTTCAATACCTGTAGTTTACAGTTGGTTAATGTATAAGATGGTTAATAAACATAAAACATGACAAGGATTTGTTTTTTTTTTTGTGTTTGTATTACAGGTTATTCGAGAATGATTCCCGATTTACTTAAAAATATAAATTCATAAATTTAGGTAATGTAATAAAAGAAAAGGTATTTGGAATAATAAGTATCACCTCGGAGCAAAAATATTTTGACTAGAATCATTTCCAATTTAGACTAAATGTGTCTCGCTACACGCACCGCCAGTTCACACACACACGCAACGACAAGCACGCCCCCATTCAATCACTGATACACCCTTTCACACGCATTCAAACTTCTACGTTAAAAAAAATAATTAACATAAACCAAGTTCACACACCCCATGTTTAATCCTCCAGGCTTCAACGTCTTAAGGTCTTAGCCCTCCATCAGCAGTGAATAATCCAACAGGTAAGGTATCACGGATAAAATTGTATAACTAATACTGATGTTTTGAAATACGGTCGGAATGCGGCAGCAATAGCACCAATAATTTTAAACAAATGTTGCGGTGTGATACGGTTGAAATCAATAATAAATAAATGTTACGTTGAAATCAATCAGGCAATGGTAGTAAAAAATAACATAAATTTTGTATAAATATTGCGTTGAAATGCGATGGTAACAGCAAAAGTTTTGTAGAAATGTTTCGTTGAAATACGGTAGTACTAGTAAAAATTTGATATAAATGTTGCGTTGGATAATATGTAAAATATACGGTAGCAACAGCAAAAATTTGATATAAATGTTGCGTTTAAATATGTATAATACACGGTACCAATAGTACAACGTTGACACAAATGTTGCGTTGAAATAAGTAGTAATAGCAAAAATTGAATACCAATGTTGCGGTGAAATAAATCAGGTAATTGTAGTGATAGATAACACAAAGTTTTGTCTAAATGTTGCGTTGAAATAAATCAGGTAATTGTAGTAATAAATAATATAACTTTTGACTAAATGTTGCGTTGACATAAATCAGGTAATAGTAGTAATAAATAATATAAATTTTGACTGGATGATGCGTTGAAATGTGTAGTGATAAATAATATAAATTTTGACTAGATGATGCGTTGAAGTAATATACGGTAGCAATAGTAAAACTTTGATATAAATGTTGAGTTGAAATATGATCGTAATGGTAAAAATTTTTAAGTATGGTTGAATACAACTACTATCTAGTGCTGGAATAGCATTGTGAATGCTTTTGGTTTATTATATTATATAATCAAGTTTTGTTGTTGCTAAAACTCAAAATTTAAAACATCCAGCTAATTTCATAAATTTCGCTACACTTAAAATATTTATTATTTTCTATTATAAACAAATATCACTTTTAGAACTAAACAAAATCACTATCATTTTCTTACCGACAACAAGTTTTCTTTCTTGAATTGAATTTGTTTTTTTATCCCTATATCATTCTTGTTTTATTTTTATTTTATTATTTATTAAAATAAAACAATTATTTAAATAACATTTAAATTTAAAAAACCAAAACACTTTAACAAAACAAAATGATAGAATTTAAATTCTTAAATTATAATAAAAGGAAATAACTGATTTTAACTACAACATAACTGAACTTGACTTCGTGATGGTTTTTAAAGTATAATCTCCGACCAAGAGACGTCAAACCCGCACAAAATTCAAATAGGAAAAGGAACAGACTAAGAGACTGACCTACAGGGTCATTCTAATTTTTTTGTTAATTTCTATGGTACAAAACAGATTTGATTTTTTTTTTTATTTCTTTTTGTTTTAAATTAAACGCGGATAGCACAAAACATATAAATTTTTTTTACTAAATTGAAACTAATGGACGGATACATTTAAAAAAATTGAAATAATTGCACTAAGATAAAACTTTTGTTTAATTAAAATTTACACTACTTAAGTCGAACTTAAATTTTAGAAAAAAGAACATGAATTCAAAATTCAGTTTTCAATTTTGAAATTCATGAGAATGATTGACACAAGACATAAGAGACCAAAAAAGCATATATCCATCTCTTTTATAGGATTTTTAATATCGAAAAATTCGACAAAGTGTTTCTGTTGAAAGGAAATTTATATTAATTTATGTTATGTTAATAAATGTTAGGACCTTTTCCGTTAAAACAAAACTGTTTGTTATTTTGTCATACATAAAATTGTAAGATAATTTAACGAAATAAGTTATTTCCAACACATTTGTAAGAAATATTAAAATGAATTAAACGTAAGTTTAACCGATCTTATGATGTTTATGTGTTATGAAATAATAGCTTACTATAGTATTACAGTAAAATGTAGATCTATAACGGAAAGATAAATTGATAAAAAAAATATCCATATAAGAAATCGAATACATAACTAATTTAGGATAATAATTTTTAGCTATTGCGACGGTTGGACAAATTTGCTACGTATGGTAAGCAAAATTGTGAATTATGAGAAAACAGACATTAAATAAATCGGGAACTTTACCGCTCTACTTTATCATACTCCAGTCTACATAACAAACGCCAAAGTAATTTCGGAATGTTTGTTTTCACACATATTTTAAATTCATTGATAAAAAGCATTATGTTGTTATAAATCAATGTTGTAAATGTATTGTCGGCTAAGAGTCTAAAAATCATTCGTGTGCAATTAGACATAAGCACTGTTTCATAACACCCCGAATTGCATAAACAAATCAATCAAATCAAACTTAGAGGACAATATGTACATTTTAAAAGTTTTGTGTCTAAACTAATTAGTATATAGATATAAACTATATAGATATAAAAGCTCGAATCGCTGCAGGTAATCGAACTTTCTACTCAATTAAGCCTCTCATTTGATTACCGTATGTGTCAACTAAAACCAAACTCAAGTTATACAAGACTTTGATTTGACCGGTTGTGATGTATGGGTCACAAACGTGGATCATTACACAAAATGAAGAATCGCATATATCTGTATTGGAGTGTAAGATTCTTCGCTACATTTTTGGTCCACGTACGACAGACGATGGAGAGTACATAACCCGATATAACTTTGTGATCAGAGACCTTCTTGAGGATTCTTATATAATAGGTTGCATCCGTTAAAACAGGATTGCTTGGTTTGGGCTTATTGTTCTACCAGCCGATTCAGAGTCTGGAATGATTAACAAAGTGTACGTTAGTACTCCAGAGAGTGGACGACCGCGAAGAAGACCACGACTACAATGGGAGACGGACGTAATGAACGACCTTAAAAAAATCGGCTGCGTAAATAAGTGTGAAATAATGACATGCAAATGAATTATATATGACCCAGATCTTACATAACATGTGACTTAGCGTGATGTAATTTGATTTCACAGAGACGTAAATGTGTTTTCTCGGTCATTGTTGGCTGATACTAATTAGTTCAGATATAATATAGGTACAGTGACAATCAGTTCTGTATTTTACCATGCTGTCTCCTGAGATTTTTTGCAAATACAGAACATTAGAAAGTTTTATTATTTCCTAATTTGATATGCAAATGTCATCTTGTTTGCATAAATTTCGCACGACCATGAATATAAAATTATAATTTCTTTAAATTTTCTAATTATTACAATCTCGTGAATCCTCAAATTCCGACACGTGGTTAAGAAACTGGAGCCTTTTTTCTAAAAAAAAAATTGATTTTTTAAAACTGTTATAACGGCCGTTTGGATACTAATGTTTTAAAAAAAATTAACAAATTTAGAATCTTTGGAATCGTTTTTATCAATTTACTCTAAAAATAGAATTCTGCAGTTAGAGGTTCCTGATTGAGCGGCTCCAACAAAAAAGTTTGCAAAAACAATTTTTTTTAAACAACTCTCACGGTCGCATTTGTAAGGCCAGATCAAAAATCATTTTTTAAAAAGGTGTGTTTTATAAATATCTTGGACGAGTTCGTAAATCAGTCACATCCGACACATGGTTAAGAAACTAGAGGCATTATACTAGAAAAAAAAGTCTATTTTTTAGATCCGTTATAACGGCCGTTTAAATTCTAATATTTTTTACTCATATTTTTAAAAACTTCACAAATTTGAAATCTTTGAAATCTTTTTTATCAATTTCTTCCAAAAAATAGAGCTCTGCGGTGGGAAGTTTCTGAGTGAGCGGCTCCACCAAAAAACTTGTAAAACACAAAATGCGTTTGAAACAACCGGCAGTCTCACGGTCGCATTTGTGAAGCCAGATCAAAAATCATTTTTTAAAAATGTGTGTTTTATAAATATCTTGGACAAGTTCGTAAATCAGCTAAATCCAACACATGGTTAAGAAACTAGAGGCTTTATATTAGAAGAAAAAATTGGTTTTTTAAATCCGTTATAACGGCCGTTTGGATACTAATATTTTTAAAACCCTCATAAATTTAGAATCTGTGGAAACATTTTAATCCGTTTCTTATAAACATAAACCTCTGCAGTTAGATATTTTTGACTCGTCGGCTTCAACAAAAAAGTTTGCAACAAGCCCTAAGAAAAACAATTTACAAAAACCTTATAACAGTCAATGAAAAAAAAAAATAAAAGATTTGAATAGAAGAAAAAAACTTTTTTTCTTAGAAATAAACTATTTTGATATTTTGCAGTAGTTGTACGACATATGATATAGAGTAGGTTGGTGTTTGTTTTTCATATAGTGTCATAAATTGTTACACATATGTTCTGTGGTAGATCTGATATTTGTTTGTTGCAAAATTGGATAGATGTAGTTTTGCTTTTATGTAGCTAATTTTCTTTTTAAAATTTGCTCGATATTTGTTTGTAATTGGTTAGTTTTGTTTAAACTAATCTGATAAATCAGATTCTACTTGTACTCAAAACTGTCTGATCTCGAAATCTACCTATTTCTAGCGGACATCCTGCCGCTCGAACTTTTTTTTATTTTAATTTATAAGCATTTCTTTTTGATATTACCTTTATTAATATAATTAATTAAATTATTAATGAATTTCAAAAAGAATAAACAAAACCATTGGTTTAAAAAACAGAAGTTCACATACATGTTTTTGTTTTAACATTGAACTTTGAATTTAATTGTTTATAAAAGCAAAACATGGAATGAATTGAATTTTTGGTTTTGACAACTATCATGCTAATCATGAAAAAAAAGAATTGCCAGAGTTGAAGTTTTTGATTTCCCTTTTCTGTTTTTGTTTTGTTATGTTGTTATGTTTTTAGGGAAATTTGCTATCGCTGAATTGTTTTTGAAAATTCGAATTTAGTTTAAGCGTATTGGCGACATTACAAGTATCATATCGAAAAAGAATGCTAATAAAAAATGTAGCTTATAAAAACCAAAAATGATGGGTGTATGGTGTCTGTAGAGACCCATTACAAATGGACTAAAAGCTTCTTGAAGTTCCGCTCCTATTCGTCAAACGCCAAAATTGAATGTTTCGACGCCAAATAAACAAAAACAATGCAATTTTTAGGGGAGTTTCAGTTTAGATAAAGACCTTTATTTTTGTTATTCATAAAAGACCTTAGCATTAAAACTAAGCAGATATGACGAAGTAAAGTTGGGACATATTGTTTTCAGTGGAAAAAAATGTGTTAAAATCACCCCCACTTCAGTTAAAAATAATTGGTACCACTTCACATGTCACTTTATTAATGTACTTGTAATAGGCGGTATCTAGACGTTATCTAGAGCCGGAGGATTAGTATCACACCCACCGCTACAATAACAGAGTCATCTGCCGTATAACAACATCAGGATAATATTAAATATAATAGATCTTTAGGTTGCAGTGCCAGTTGAACTAAGTAGCCCATCAGCTGAGCTTCGAGACCCCTTAATATAAAAAACGTCTATAATCTATAATATTGTTGAGAAAAATCAAGAAAGCCTATCACTTCCACCTCATCTTTTTTTATTTACTAATAAGCACAAAACCTAAAATAAATTCTTACCTTTAATCCTATTTTTGAATGAGTTTCTAAATGCTGCTTTAAATATCTCTTTCGTGTAAATCCTTTATTACATTCAGAACATTGAAATAAAATTTCACGTGAATGAGTTTCTAAATGCTGCTTCAAATTATTCTTGTCTGTAAATTCTTTATTACATTCAGAACATTTAAATAAAATTTCACGTGTATGAATGTTCATATGTCGGTTAAGTGCCTTTTTGGTTTTTACCTTCGCATCACATAATTTACAAGGAAACTGAAAACAAATAGAAGAAAACTTTAAAATTTCTTTAAATTGTTTTTTAAACTTGCTAATTGCGAAGTGATGAGAACAATCCAATGAGCAATAAATAATAGTACAAAGTTTTAAAAAATTAAGATAATTATATGAAATGATATGAAGAAACGATATTTTGAAAAATGGGTTGCCTAAAATGCTAAATTCAATAAGAAAAAATCAAGGGTGTTCGCCGATTTGTAGAAATTTTGATTTTTTGCTTAAATTTACGGCTTTTCAAAATTGCGGTAATTTTTGATAGGTAAACTTTTTAGTTTATGGTATTATAAATCCAACACAAAAAAAAATTATTCAATCTATTCATTATAACTGGGTTAGGTCATTTTTTTCATTTATAATGTCTAATTGCACTAGACTATAAGAGTCCATTAAGTAGAGACAGGTAGAGAGATATTTTGAACTCTAGAAATTTTTCCAAAATCATCCTTATCGATAAAAATACATCGGTGGTACCTCAGTCTTGTCTGATATCAAACTGATATACTCAAAACAGTTGTTCAGCAAAAGGATTGATTTTGGCTAGAAAACGGGACTTGTAACCGTCTCGTTTTGAACGGAATAGAACATTTTGTAGTTAAATATCTTGTGTCCCGATATTACTATGAGCGGGATGGGGTTTCACCCGTTTAATTAAAATAAATTTTTTTGTGTGAAGATGATGTCTTGACAACAAAGTATTAAAATTCATAAAAATTGGATTATTTTTGTTAAATGAAGTACACCAGAAAAGATGAATCTTTGATTTCACAAATCACACTAACTTACCATAGCATGGCAAAAAATTATTTTTTCGGCAAACGGCGGTAAGATTAAACTTTACTGCCGTGAGGGAGTTAGTTAAAGTCTTACTTTTTAGCCTGCGGCTGCAACAGTAACGCCATTTCTATTTTATACTACGGCGACTGTAAAGTAGCATTTGTTTTTTGTTATTTTTTTCAAACATATTGTAATAAACTTCGACCAGAACGGGTTAATTTAATTTACTCATACATAACCGATACATTCTGCATAGTTTTCCACATTCAAACTATTGCAAAGATGAATGAAAGAATGAGTTAACTAATACATTTTGCATAAATTAATGCAAATACAAATGTTTACATTAATGCAAGTATGAAATTAAAGGAGGAGTGGCCAATGATGTATGTACTTCGAATGATGATTTCTAGAAAATTACAGTGGAAACAACAACTAGCAGAAGTTTCTACTTATTTATTTTGGGATATAAATAAGCGAACAAAATATCAGATAGCCAGTTTAATTTTGCAATTAAAAGTGTTTATAAATATTCGCAAGTATAAGGAATAATCGGGTGGTACTTGAGCCTGGGTACTAATAGTGAAAGAATTTGAACTTTGTGGAATAGTAAATACAGATTTTACGATTCCGAATATTATTGATTCAAATTGTGGAAAAGCGGTGAAATTTATCGTACATAAATTGGAGACCCTAGAATTTATTGTAATTAAAATCGGAAGCTGCTGTAATTTGTTGACAAATAAAGTTTGAGATTCTGTTAACCAAAGATCCGTCTTTTTACTGTCGTATTTGCTCAATAATCGAAAAGAACCAACGCAGAGTCGTTTCAATATTGTATAACTATGACAACAAAAAATAAGTTGATTCTCATTGGATTAAACAGGACTGGAACACAGCTATGCTGATACCAATCCATAAAAAAGGTAATCGCCTACAATGTGCAAACTACAGAGGAATCGTTCTACTCTGCACAGCATATAAGATCTTGTCCTACATTTTGCTAGCCAAAATCAATCCTTTTGCTGAACAACTGTTTGGAGAATATCAATGTGGTTTCCGGCGGGGACGAGGTACCACCGATGCACTTTTCTCGATAAGGATGATTTTGGAAAAGTGCCGAGAGATCAACATACCTGTGCACCAACTCTTCATTGATTTCAGGCAGGCCTACGACTCTCTCGAACGAGAAAATCTATGGTCTGCTCTGGTGTCAATGGGAATCCCTGGTAAACTGGTATCACTTTGCAAAATGACAGTACAGAACTCTCAATGTTGTGTACGAGTAGAGAACGAAATATCAAAGTTTTTTAAAGTCGACTCTTGTTTAAGGTGATGCTATCTCTCCTACACTTTTTAATTTAGCCTTGGAATATGTGTGCCGTCAAAAGAAACTGCCGACTAACAACAATATCTTGTCAATAAACTCAGTACAGATGATTGCATACGCTGATGATGTTGTCATCCTCGGCCGAAGTGAAGCTGTTATGAGTGAGACTTTCAAGTCGCTTGAGAGTGGCGCTAGGAAAATTGGTCTGCAAATTAATTACAATAAAACCAAACATATGAATGTTTCAAGAGAGGCTGAGAAGAAAGATTTGATGTGCGGCGATGAACGAATTAAGGGAGTTGAATCTTTTAAATATTTAGGATCAATGCTTGACTCAAACAATATCATACTTACAGATATAAAAGCTCGAATCACTGCAGGTAATCGAACTTTCTACTCAATTAAACCTCTCCTTGGATCACCGTATGCATCAACTAACACCAAGCTCAAGTTATACAAGACTTTGATTAGACCGGTTGTGATGTATGGATCACAAACGTGGACCCTTACAAAAATGACGAATCGCATTTATCTGTATTTGAGCGTAAGATCCTACGCTACATTGGTCCACTTAAGATAGACGATGGAGAGTATAGAATCCGATATAACTTTGAGATCACAGACCTTCTTGAGGGGCCTGATATAATAGGTTGTATCCGTTCTAATAGGATTGCTTGGTTTGGGCATGTTCTACGAGCCGATTCACAGTCTGGAATGGTTAGAAAAATGTACGTTAGTACCCCAGGGAGTGGGCGACCGCGAGGTAGACCACGACTACAATTGTAACATATGTATGACTTTCACGCATTCTTTTAAATATGAAAAACCTAAAACGAAACACACCAAGATCTTCTGACTATTGTCGCCCATTCACGGTAGAAGACATTACCACATCATTGAAAGACATGAAATCAGGAAAAGCGGCTGGCTTCGATACAATATATGCAGAATTCTTAAAAAATTGTGGTGAAAATACTAGAAAATGGCTTGCACGATTTTTTACGAATATTATGGAAACAGGAATCTTACCAAATGCGTTCAAGAAAACAAAAATCATAGCAATATTAAAAACCAGGCAAAAAAGAGGAAAAACCAGAAAGTTATAGACCAATTGCACTACTTAGCGTTTGCTATAAATTATTCGAAAGATTAATTTACAATCGAATTGTATCAAGAATTGTTGAAGCCTTACCTCCAGAACATGCTGGTTTTCGTCGTGGACGCAATTGTGTAGATCAAGTACTCGCATTGACAAACTTAATCGAAGAGAGTTTCCAGATAAATCTGAAAACATTAGTGGCTTTCATCGACCTTACTGCAGCATATGACACCGTTTGGCGAAAAGGATTAATATATAAACTGCTAAGTGTCATTCCATGCCTTAAACTTGGTAAAATCATCAACAATATGCTTTCAAATCGTCTTTTCCAGGTTTATAGAAACAACGATAAGAGTTCATTTAGAAAATTAAGTAATGGCCTACCACAAGGATCAGTATTGGCCCCATTATTATTCGACATCTACTTAATGGACCTGCCACCAACTACATCAAGAAAATTAGGATACGCTGATGATATAGCAATTTCAGTACAGTCAAACCAATTTTCAATCACTGAAAATATTCTAGAAGAGGACTTAGAAATCCTTGGAGACTATTTCAAGAAATGGAGATTATGTCCGAGCATGGATAAAACTGAAGTTTGCTGTTTTCACTTAAATAACAAAGAAGCAAATACCAAACTATTGGTTCATTTCAATGGTAAAGAACTTACACATAACTTCAATCAAAAATATTTGGGACATACCACTAACACACAAAGAAAATTTCAAGAAAATGGCGGGAAAAATAAAGTCATGAAATAACATCATTCAAAAATTAGCAGGAACAACATGGGGAGCATCTGCAAACGTATTAAGGACATCTGCAATGGCTGCAATTGATTTAAGATACATTATTTTATTAGGCAATAGTTTGTTTTGTTTGTATAAAAATAAATATTTGTGTAACTGGTGCAAAAAGTGCATATTTGTTGGACGATACATGAAGTTTGCAGCTCGAGAGCTGCAACCATGCTGATTGCAATAAATATGCTGTTTGCACGTGTTGCACACAATATTTTTTCTACGATCGAAATAATTAAAAATTACTTTTTGCATTTAAAAAATTCTTTTTGTGCGATCGTAGAAAATTTTTTTTTCAAATGATCATATTTTTTTTTTTGAAGAGTTTCCGCACTTTTATTTTGATCAATTGTTAAATAATTAAAAATAAAATCAAAAATTGTTATTAATAGCGCTTAAACTAGAAATTAGCCATATTATCTTATTTACCTGATTTAGAATTTACAACGAAATTTACTTACACTTTTAATACTGATCTCATCATGTTCCGATTTAGTTTGCCCAGCATTATTAGAAGGAGTTATAGTTTCCTTACTCTCGGTTTCATTTCTTTCTTTTTTAGTTTTATCATCTATTGCTGACTGAAATTGAATTAAAATTGTTAGTTTCAATTTATTTCTATAATTACGGTAAAATATATACTTCTTGCAAATATTCCGGTTCCAATTTGATGTTTGTTTCATCTTTAATTATGAATTTTTCCATTTTAATTTATAAACTTAAATATTTTGTCAACAATCAACTCACATTAACAAATAACAACAGTCGCTACAACAACAACACCAATCAAAATTTGACATACGTGGTTTTAGAAATCGTTACTTTGGAAAAAACGAAACCTGTTGAGGTTTGAAATGTTTAAACCGTTTTTTTCTGTTGCAGTCGTTCATGTGCTCAGTATTTTTTTTAAACAAGTCATATTCATTAAAAATATTTGTTGATAGAGTATGTAAGAAATAAATAAAGTAATTGCTATCGTAGACTTTAAAGAAATACAAAACACAAGCACGGTTTAAGTTCAGATATTGTAATATAAGGGATATGCTAAGGGTCATGGAAAAGGTGAATAATAAGAGATATGCATCTGGATTAAATATGAATATGTTGTTTAATTCAGTTGAAATAATTAGGCCGATTC
Source organism: Diogma glabrata (assembly GCA_963693315.1). Taxonomy (NCBI): domain Eukaryota; kingdom Metazoa; phylum Arthropoda; class Insecta; order Diptera; family Cylindrotomidae; genus Diogma; species Diogma glabrata. The sequence continues at coordinate 23,660,791 of OY856188.1, read as the reverse complement.
TGATGCAGATAATGCATTTGTTACTACAAGAAGGTAAATTCCCAAACTGGAAGAAATCAAGTAACCATTCGTTGAGACAGCAATGAATTAGATAGTAACCGAGTGGAAAAAGCAAAATTATAAAGGAAGAAAAAGAATTGCTTTCTTTCTGAATCTGAAGAGAGCGTTGAAAATGTTAGATAAAGTAATCCTAGTAAACTTCTATGGTATGGCATTAATCGCAAAGAGCAACTTTGGTTCAGTCATATCTACATGAAAGGACGCAGAGAACAAGAATAAATGGACAATTATCAGATAGTATTGAAGGAAAGCTTGGTGTTCCTCAAGGTTCTATACTTGTAGAACTTTTCTTGTTATATATTGACGATATGAGTAAAGTACTAAGACATTCCAAAATAGCATTATTCGCTAATGATGTATTAATATATTATGATAGTAATGAATAATGATGAAGAAGAATGCATTAGAAATATACAAAAGGACCTTGATAGTATAGTACGCATGGAGGGATCTGTTTTTATTAATTTGTTAATTTTTGTCTATTTTTTTATCCACGGGTGTGACAACCCCGCGCACTCCAGTCCCTGTTATTGGCACATGAGTTAACGTGAGATATCACATACCACTGGCAATAGCAGTGAGATATCACTAGCCAAGGTGATATCTTAGAAGTGCTGGCGGATGAACTGCATCCAGTCAACGGTAGCACTCTCAATCTTAGCTAATGAATATTCCTTGATGCTGGAACGCTGTAGCTTGCTCGAAGAAACGAGCTTTCATATAACTATATATCTGAGCTTTAATCATTGAAAAATATACTGCGTCCCATAATCAAGGATTATGCCATTAGCTGGACTATTGGCAAACCAATTTTAGTTTTGTTCCTGCAAATTTTTAAAACAAATTTGCTTTTTATCTCTTATTTTATTTTTATTTTCCCTATCCTATCACGAAATATTGGCCTATGTCATATTTTATATGTGATAGGATTTATAGTTTAGTTGTCCATTAATTAACAAAAAATATTAAAAAAACAAAAAAAAAAACAGATTTGCGTCCATTAACATCCTTAGAACGCATGTTGTTGTGGGACCTTGGTCTTAAAAGGTTTTTATGTGTTGTTGTGACACATATTGTAATGCCTACTACACATCACATTTTATTAAAAAAAAAAAAAAACAGTAATATAGTTAAAAATAAGTAAACTTAAATTGAATATTTCAAAAACGAAGTGCATGAAAAGTAATATAAACAGGCTGATCATATTGAAAATTGATAATGAAAGGATCGAAAATTTAGTAGAATTTAAATATTTGGGAGTTTAGTTGGACAAAAAGTTAAAATTAGATAAAAATGGTGAATATATGTATGTAAAAAATAATGAAGAAGATTGTATTTTTAAGTAGATAAAGATGCTACGTAACTGCTAAAACATCGATAATGTTATAAAATGCTTTGGTTCTACCGCACTTTGATTATTGTTCTATAATGCTGTACTCAGCAGCAAGTTCCATTAAGAGGAGACTACAAATTTTGCAAAATAAAGGGATGAGAATGATATTAAAACGATGCAGAAGAGCGGATATTAAAGATATGTTATATGATTTGAAGTGGATGAATGTAAATCAAAGGTTGGTATAAATATAGCAAGATTTTTGGTTTTAAGATGAAGCATATAGGAAACTTCCACAGAACGGCACTTCAACTATACAAGATATACAACCGTATAAAAAAAGTGGAAGAAAAAATCGTCAAAACATTGGACGAATGAAGGCACGGCCGACTGTAACTGAAAAAGCGGCTTAAGCGATGTGCGTTTACTAACGTAAATCATAAGCAACCGTCGTTTACGATATGCCGTGTCTCAGCTTCTCAAGATGGACCGGTTTACGTCCCCGAAGTGCTCGAAGCCCAGTTCCGATCAAGGATCACCACAAAACTCCATCTCATCCGTCGCTTCATTTTTTGGATAAAGAATCCACTACTATAAATCATTGGCCTCACCGCTTCAAGTCCTCCTCGTCATGGCTGGTATTGAAAGAAATCCTGGACTAACTAAAACATTGCATTGTGCAATATGTAAACATGTAGAGGGCAAACACTACATCCGTGTAGCTGTAAGGAATGGTGCCCTCTTAAGAACTGCTCAGGTCTTGCTACCCATAAGCAATGAACCCAAAACTATATAGGACAATGTTGCCTAACATATATTATAAGTCAACCTAACATATAATATAAGTCATATAATATAATATAAGTCAACCTTCCAACACGAGCTCGCAACAGAATACAATGTGAATGAACACGTATCCGGAAATCCCAAGTGATTTGAAAATAATGCAACTAAATTGTATCTTACAAATATTACTTACTTTTTGCTAGGCAATTATAAAAGAGGATTTTCGATGAAGAATTAGTTTTTGTGTGTGGGGCATTTCTGCTGGTGAAGATTGAAGAAGACCAACTGTGCGTTGTTTTCCTTTGTCACTATTGATAATTTTACCGCTTTTGGATGGTGTACCGTTGTTATCTAATCTAAAAGTTTCGTTGATTTGGTCAATAGTTTTGACTCGGTTTTTATTGTGAATGGCTCATGATAAGTTAAGATATAGGGTTTTACATTAGAAGCGAGAAAGGTTTCCAAGGTGTAACAATTTGAAGTGTTGAAAATTGTTATGGGGCTCTGCGATGCATGAACGATTATTATCCGTTGATATTTCGCATAATATATCGCCTGTAAGTTTTAAAGCTTTAGTTGCATCGTTGAACTAGAGTCACGAACTAGAAAAGAAATTTGAAGTTCTAATTCTGTTTTTATGCAGTTATATGATAGTATTGTAGTCGAAGTTAGTCTCGACTATGGCAGTTTCTTTGTCGGATGACTGAAATTGTGTATCTGTGATACAAGATGACCTTCAACTTTAATTCCTCTCTCTATTTTGGGCTGTTGATTTGAATTTCTCCAACATTATTAATATAAATTTAACAATTTTCTTCATTCACAGGGTATTTTTGTTATCGTTTGTATAACTTAAGATGATAGTATGTTCATGCCAATTCTCCATGTACCAAAGCGTTTTTGCGTCATCCATTTGGTTAAATTTTAAATCGATTTGATTCAACGCGGAAAAAATTAAACTACATTACTAAAATGCAGAATCGAAATGATTTTAAATTTATCATTTTAAAAATTAACAGAAAATTATTTTAAAAAAACGATTCAATAGTTTATAGAGTTTTATCTTTATTAATAACAGTTATGTTTAGAAATGTTAATTAAATCGTTTTAATCAGGCAGGATTACTTCTTCTTTGCAAATCGTTTCACTGTAACAGGTGTTGTAAGGCAAACGAGATGATTCGCTTTCTTCAATATTGAGCTAAGAAAAAGTAAATAAAAATAAATTAACAAACGAATTGCATTATTTTAACAATTTCGATTACACAAATACAAAATTGTATAAAAAAAGGTTATGCAACACTAAGCCGCTTTTTTCGTGTCGTTAGGTTATTCCTGAATTCATTTATTAATTTTTTAAAGCAAACACATACGTCAAAAATAATGACTTTTTCTTCAGAAGTTTTTATTCGAGTTAGTTTAACTATTAGATTATAGTTAACTTTAGCTAATTACTAAATGAACTCAAAATAACAAAATGTTCAATACATCTAAATGAACGAACGCACATAAAAAGCGAATTTATGTCTACGAAAATTATAAACAAATGCATTTTTAGCACATTCTAGGTTTCAATAAATAAAAAAAATGGCTTACTTCAGTTTGTGCGGTAGTAATATATTCGGTTAAGTCTGTTTCAACTAAATCCTTTGTCTCCGATTTTATAATGTCGGATAAGGCTGTTGTACATTTATTCATCGCTTTGTCTTCGATATCTGAATGCCGATTATGGAATGCGATTTAAGCAAAATCGCATCGCTTTCAAAAAATATTGTGTACGTACATGAGAAAATATTGCAATGTATTAGTAATCGCAATGAAATAAAAATAGACCAGTTTTTGTGGATATTATTATGTGGGCATCAATAAGCGATTTTGTGCTGTCAAATAAACATTACCTTTCGAGTTAATGTTTTCAAAAACTTTAACTGAACATATATTATAATGGTAAGTATTTGTTTAAATTTAGAGATTTAATTCGTGTTTTAGTTAGTTTTAAACATATCAGTATATTTACTTATTGTACAAAACCGTTTTAAAAGATATATTGTTAGTGTTGTGTTTTAACTTTTAAAAGTTTTTGAAATATTTAAATTTACTTGTGTAATAGTTAATAAATTACACGGTTGTGTACGATTTAGTCTAACGGCTTTTAATTCATAACTCAAATTTTGTTTAATAAGTAAGTTAAAAATAGTAATTGTTTAAGAGGAGTATAAATATATAAGTCATTGTTTTCGGCATATGATGTTTGTTTTTGATTTGGATTATTTGGTAAACTTAATTGGATTCTAGGTAGTGAAGCTAATGTGTAACCCTCTCGTGTTCTTTGTCGGGGTTACCAATGAAGCTAATGTGTAACCCTCTCGTGTTCTTTGTCGGGGTCACCAATGAAGCTAATGTGTAACCCTCTCGTGTTCTTTGTCGGGGTTAGCAATGAAGCTAATGTGTTGCGTGTAACCAATGTAACATTTTGATGGCCATTGATTGTGTAATTGATGCAAATAAATGAGGTGATGTCGAGAATACCAGATGTGGGTATTCGACTGTAGATGATCAATTGTATACGTTGTTGTTGCATGACGTGGTAACAGGCGTCATTGTTCTCGATATGTTTTATGTAATGTGTGGATGTGTAATTAGTGGTTTATATTTCAGATAATACTTGCCGTAGTAATATAATCATCCTCCTTTCATTTCCAGTACAGGCTGCTTATGCTGTTATTACTCAGTCTAATGTTCTGGAACATTCGGGCGTGGCGTCTCAGGTCACGTGCGACTACTTCAATAAAACGTAAGACTTTTATTATGTATATTTATTGTACACTAATGTTTACACTGATATTATTTAATAAATGTACATTGTTACACATTACGGATTTTTGTTTATTTGGTTGTTATAGGTCTAACATGGTTTAGTCAACCTTTTTCTTTCAGCGTTAGTACAAGAATGATTTAGTATATCTAAATTGACATTTCAATCTCTTTTTATTAGCTGTATGTTTTTACATACAGCTAGTTGCCCAGTACGCAAATTGTACTGTGGTGACGTCGCCCATTTATGGTTATGTCCTCGCATACGCGACCATGTATTATGTGATTGGGCTGTTCGCCACAGTAGTAAACTGTTCCTCTCCGAAATATTTCAAAAAATCCCTAGAACTCAATTGTTACTATTTTGTAATAAAATAATGAAATTATAAAATTATGGAACATTGTGTAAAAAAAACAGGAGGAATATCAACCCTCCTACCTTTGTTATGTTTGAGTTTTTTTAATATTAATAACGAATTATCAAAAATTGTAATTTTAAATAACTGTATTAATTGATACTTTTAATTAATTGATAGTTTTAATTTTGTAATTGATACTTTTAATAAGAATATTTTTACATTTTACCAAATGTCGAGTAATCGAACCCCAATCATCAAATCCACAGACTGACATCACATCCAGTACTCCACGAGATCACTTGTTTTTAGTCGCATAAAAGTTGTACTTAATGTAACAAAAAAATTTTTCAATTTAAAAATAATATTTCGACGTCTCACAAGGGCAAAATATCATTCTGGTTTGCGATTTACAATCATTAAGTCAAATTTTCCGAAAAACTTCATGTTATCAATTGTATAGTGTTATTTAATTATTTTTGGTGAAGTAAATATTAATATTTTAATTTAAAATTAGAAACTTTATAAGTTCTAGTGCAGTTGTGATAGTTTTTGTTTTTTATTAATTAGTTAGACATGTTTAGCAGCACACTAAATATGAAATATTCATTATTTAGACTCTTCGAATATCCGAAGATACCATGTCAACTATAAACGAAGAAGATGAGGAAAATGGAAGGAATGGGGATATAGGGATAACTAAACTAATTGTTTTAAATAATGATGAACATTTTCTTTAAATGCCTGAGGGGAAAATTCATCGGGAAATACAGAGGAAGGCATTGAGTTCCACAATTTGGCCACTCTATTAAAATAGTCGTTCTGGAAGGACACAGTTTTACAACGAGGTATTTATACAACAAATGGATGATATGACTCGGCAGCTCTTGTTTGTCTATTATACTGCGAACATGGTGGAAGGATGTTTTGAATTTCTTTAGAGGAGAATTCGCTAAAGTTATATCCACATTTCTTCTGTGCTGGAGCGGATCAAGCTGGTCCGTTAGTTCGGTATTACCAATCAACCGTATTGTTTGTGAAATATTGACATTTGGAATTGATTTTTATTTTATTTTCTACCCATATTTATTTTTTTCATTTTTACACGCTTGCTACGTAAAACTGGCCACAAATCAACAATCACAAATTTTAAATTCAAAACGAAAATATGCTGCCGAATAGACCCGGTGCTCGGCTAAGCTCAAACTTAAACACTGTGCATATGTTTTTCTAATCTATCAGTTCATATGTTGCTCGCCACGATGGGTTAATCACTGTCTTATTTTGCAAAATTTTTGTCCAAAAAATAATTAAAAAATATACTGGCGGGAAGCTCTAAACATCGACAGATTTGGTCCCATCTTTTACATTACATTACAGAATTGACTAGTTATAATTTTGAAAATTCGATAATTTATAGTTTTGTCTTTATTAATTAGTTTTGTTTTGAAATGTTAATTCAATCGGTCTCATCAGGCAGGATTACTTCTTCTTTACAAATCGTTTCACTGTAACAGGTGTTATAAGCCAAATAAGATGATTCGTTTTCTTCAATATTGAGCTAAGCAAAGGCAAAAAAAAATAAATTAAAAAACGAATTGCATTATTTTAACAATTTCGATTACACAAATACAAAATTGAATATTAGTATATTATGCTACGACGGTTATTAATACACGAGCATTAACCGGGATACGTATATGCGAGTGTATTAATAACCATTACATGAAAGTGGCATACGCTATTTTTTCTACACCCGGTAAATAACGAAGAACGAAAATTACAACAAAAATTTCAAATTTCAAAGTTCAATTTTTTTTCCCATACGAAAATTTCAACAAACGTCAAATGCATAGCATGTTTGATTGAAAAACTATGGGTTTCTTTCTATTGATTAAAAATCTGTATCGTTAAAAATCTGTATTATAAAACGGATTTTGGTCATATAAGTGTATTTTTATAGTACGGGTGTAGAAAAAAAGTTTAGCCGCTTTTTTCGTAACGTTAGGTTATTCGTGAATTCATTCATTAATTTTATAAAGCAAACACATTCGTCAAAAATGATGATTTTTTTCTTCAGAAGTTTTTACTGGAGTTGGTTTAACTCTTAGGTTATAGTTAACTTTAACTAATTACTAAATGAACCAAAAAAACAAAACTTTCAATACATCTAAATGAACGAATGCACATAAAAAGCGACGTTTTGTCTACAAAAATTATAAACAAATGCATTTCTCGCAGAACCTAGGTTTAAATAAATAAAAAATGGCTTACTTCAGTTTGTGCGGTAGTAATATATTCGGTTAAGTCTGTTTTAACTAAATCCATTGTCTCCGATTTTATAATGTCGGATAAGGCTGTTGTACATTTATTCATCGATTTGCTATTGTCATCTGATAAGAGACTTCCTGTTTCTTCAGAACTACTTTGTGATATTTTCTAAAAATAAAAATTTTTTCAGAACATTTTTTCAAGTGGTAGCTGTAATAGAAGAGAGAAAAACTGAAAAAAGCAAAACACAAAAATAGAGAAGAGAGAGAGAGAGAGAGAGAGAGAGAGAGAGGGAGAGAGAGAGAGAGAGGGAGAGAGAGAGAGCGAGAGAGAGAGAGAGAGAGAGAGAGAGAGAGAGAGAGAGAGAGAGAGAGAGAGAGAGAGAGGGGGAGAGAGAAAATGATTCAAAAAATACTAAAAACGTGAGAGTAATACAGAATCGTTTTAGCTGGACGAGAAAAAGAATTAGTCCTTGAGAGGTTATAACGTTTAGTAGTGGATCTTAGTTCCGCAGATGGCATTTTGCTTTCACATTTGTCTATTTGTTAATAGTCCAGTCAATAAAGCGGGGAAATCGATCGAATAAAAAAGTTTCTTACCCAAGTAGCATTTTTGCCGTAGATTTTAAAATTATAACAGCCAAGTGTTCTATAATTCTTGTATAGATATAGTTAATGTAGGGAAAAAAATTATACAAGTAAAATACTCGATAATATGCTTTAAAAGTATTCTTCTGAGTAAGCTATACAACATTAATAGAATCAAAAATTGTTGTAGAAAAACATGATATTGTTTATGTTATAAACATTTATAAAACATCTTCTAAGAAGGTTTAAACGAAAAGCTTGAGTAAGCCCCGTGTAAAAATTTCAACCAGGAGTTAAAGAGGTTGTTTACGCAAAAAAAATTTAATCACATTCTTAAAGTAGTTTTAGCGGGTAAATTTCTGTATTAGCCATGTTATTGCTATAGGTGGAAGTAAATACATATATGCCGTTTTCATTTTATTGTGTTTTAAATTAAATTAGTGATTATTATCAGAAATTATTGAACTGATTTTAAATTATTTTTGAATATTAAAATAAAAAACATTATAGCATTAAAAAACATTAAACATAGTATTATTAGCAGATTAAATGGTTAAGTGATTTTTTAACTGTGATTTAAGTTTGTATATAATACGTTCTAATATAATACGTTTGAATATAATACGTTCGAAAAAGGATACAACAAATTAGTGTTTGTATTTTTCATTAATTAAATAAATAAATAATGCACAATGCAAAAAATTTAACTTTCTAATTACAGGATTGTATGAAATTTAGTTTAAGGACAACTTAGGCTTAAGCCAACATGAGGTTATTTCCATACACCAAATATTTATTCGTACAACTCGATTCCAACTGAATTTGTAGTTTAATTAAAGTTAAAATTTTAGTTTTTTATAAAAAGTTTCCTTGAAAACTGAAGTCGTTTTATTTGTGGTTTTTGAGATAAATCTATAACCGCAACCTGCAACCAAATTTATTTCTAGATTCAACAGGATTTAGTTCGTGTGATTAAAGAATCAATAGATTCGATTAAAGAATTAATAAGAACTCGTGTACCAGTTTCAATGAAGGCAACATGTATAGCAGATTGGATGATTAAAAAATACCGAGGTCAATGAGTAAAATTGTGAGCTGCATGAGTATATTTGAAGAGATAATAAATATAAAAATCAGTAAATATGTAATATAAATATGTACTAATTAAATTTAAAAAATTCAAGCTTTAAATAAAACAAAAAAAAATATTTTTCGTATATCATTGTTATTCGCAATTGCAACTTTTTTCTCTTATTTTGGGATTTTTTCCTCTATATATAGCTGCTGGTGTAAAATATTCTTAAGGCCTTCTATAATTGTTCTTAGAGTATAGCAAACTAAATTATACAGGGATTAATGTAGCGCATAAGGTTTTATAGATCCCCGATAATATAGTGAGAACAAGTTTATGCAAGCCAAAAAAATGATGTTGAGTAAGGTCTAATGCAACATAATATTTTTCGCCCTTTTATGTTCTATAAAGGTTGAATAGATATTTTTGGCGGTGCTCTTAATCATCAAATTCTTCGATTAGGATACTCCATAAATATTTATAGCGTTTTTAAAGAAACCAAATTGCTACTTGGGTATAGTGTAGGATTTTGTTATAGATACCATACTGTATTTTCTTATACATAATTTACGATTGGTATCGAAACATTATCGACATTAACATTATCGAAACATTATATTCAATTATTATCAAGTATTTCAGTTCCTTTAACTTTGTTTTAGACTTCTGTCCGGTCTACCGAAGTGGTAGGTCGTTATTTTAACTCAGTGACCCACACTTTTAATTTGATAAAATTAATATGGACGGACTCGATAAATAGATGTATTTATTATCGAGACCTTTAGGGTTATTAATGGAAAAAATTTACAAAGAAATAGTGTTTGCTAATGTATAAAGTGTGTTTCAATTGAAAATAACTCAATAAAAGTCTAAACTTGAGTAAAACAAAACACGTGAAATTTTTTCGTATGCTGAACACGGTGACACGCAAACTTAATTTAAAATAAGTTAATAAAAGATAAGTTTTTTTTTTCAAATGGAACATGAAACAAATAGTTCAATAAATTAAACAAATACAGAAGGATGGACAAGATAATTAGAAATTTTAAATACGAATTATTAAAAATGGCGTGTAACACCACATGTCAGTGGAAATATAGATCGATTAGTTATAGAACATCATTATAGGACATTATAAGTGTAAAAATACTAAATAAATATTGTCTTCAAGTCAAATTTATCAAGTTAACCAGGAACCCCACCCTGACTCGTACACCGGATTTGTCGTCAATGTAATGGATTTTTCGAGATCCTTACTCAAGAATTAAAATACCGGATTTATAAAATTAACATCATAAATACAAAATGTCAATGTATCGGAGGTTTACTTTCTCCCTCCAGATGCAAACAACGATTTTAACACTCAGAATACCGAATTTGCCAATATAACATCATAAATACAATATATCAATGTATAGGAAGTTTTTTTAGTTTTTCTTCCAGATGCATACAACAAATTACCCCAGATACAATAACACCGGATTGGTCAAATCTACATCTTAAACCAAATGTAAAGGTGTCGGAGGCTTAGTATCCCCCTCCAGATGCAAACAACGAATTTAATACTTAAAAGCACCGGATCTGTCAAATTAACATCATAAATACAAAATGTCAATGTATTGGAGGTTTAGTTCCTCCCTCCAGATGCAAACAACGAATGTAACACTCAACATTACCGGATTTGCCAATAAATTGGAAGTTTTTAGTGTTTCTTCTAATACAACTACAAAGTCAAAATATATATGTCTACAAATATAACCGAACTAGTCATGTAAATTGGAAGTTTATTGTTTGTTTCTTCCTTAGATTATAAAATATACAGGATAAGTAATATTTGTGTATCTACACTATAAAACTATAAAAAAATTGAAGCTATTTTTTAAATTCAAATTTTGCATTGAAAATAATTTCCACAAAAGAAAAGGCTCCTGTAAAAATAAATACAAAAACACAGGGTCCCATGCAGCTTTTTTATCTCTTTCCATTTTTTTTTTTTAATAAAATGTGTTGTGTAGTAGGAATTACAATATGTATCACAATAACACATAAAAACATTATTATTCTTCTATTGCCAGAAAGAAGTAACTGCAAAAAATATATTTTTTATTTTAATTTCATTCTAAATTAAAACAAAACCTGAAACAGAAACAGTGAACCATATAAACAATATCCATTTCATTTTAAATTTAGTTTAAATGAAAACAAAACCAAAGAGTACATGATAAAATTTTAGTTAGGATCAAATTTTCAGTTTTAATATTATCAGTTTTATTTTAATCGAAATACTTTTTTAAACATAAAATAAAATTTAATAAGGTTGGTCATTCTCCAATCGGTAAAAATGTTAAATACAAAATTTCTACATAAGTCTGTTATTTTGTAAGCATATTTGGTCAAGCAAGGGAAAACCTCGATGATATTTAAATTTCTAGGCTGTGTTTTTTCAGTGCAAATACTATCACGTTAAAATCGCACACTACTTTATGTGAATAAAAATAACTTAAAAGATATTACTTATCCTGTGTATTTTATAATCTAAGGTTTCTTCTAATACACATACAATGTCAATTATATGTGTTTCCTGAGTCTGCCAGTCTGCCCAATAAAAATCATAAATATAACCGGATTAGTCAACTAAATTGGAAGTTTTTGTGTTTCTTCTAACACAACTACCAGCTATACACTCAAAAGAGAAAAATATAATTTTATAAGCCACACATAAAGGTCAAATAAATACATGATATCAAAGGTCCGTAGCCGTTTTGTCAAGAAAGAAAAATAAATAAAAGAAAATCTATGCCTTCTGATGTCAAAGCGGAACATCAATACAGTTTAAGAATTATAGATTTACAGCAATTGAAAATTTAAAATGGAAAAGTGAAGAGTTTTTTCTCTTTATTAACTTTTGGATTCATGCTAGTAGATACATTTATTAATTAAAATAAATAATAATTTTTTTTTTTTTTTAATAAAATGTGTTGTGTAATAGGGTTTAGAATATGTGTCACAACAACACATAAATACCTTTTAAGACTAGGTCTAGACCTGGGTCCCACAACAACTGGCGTTCTAAGATGTAGATTAACGCTTTTTTTAAACATCTGTGGGTTAAAGCCACCTGAGACTAAGTGTTCCGACAAACTATTCCATTTGTACGCATTTCGGACAAAGAAGTCTCTCTGCGATCTGCCAGTATGACAGCGCGGGATCTTAACCGTTTCACTGGTTGCGGCAGCCGATTGCCGAGTGGAACGGGGGTAAGAATAAGTTTGAGGCATGATGCCGCTGATTTCATCTGAGCACTGCTGATGACGATATTTGTTAATTAAAATTAAAAGAAAAGTAAATGATTACAATATTGGGTCTATCAAATGATATATAAAAATTTATATTTTAATGAATTTAAAACTTAATGAATTTAAAACTTAAAGTAATTTGATTTATATAAAAAATTAATGAATTGGAAATTTATGTAAAATTTATATATTTAATGCTCTAAATTCCAACAATGGAGGAGAGATGTTTTCGTCAAGGTTGACAGGTGTAAGAACAATTGACTTTTACTTTCTGTCAAGAGTTTTAGAGCCTGTCAATATTGAGGAGACACGTCTTTCACTCGGTTGTAGCAATTGTAGAGGTTACAATCAAGAAGAAATTTATGTAACCCTTTGGCAATATGGACTGAAAAAAACCAAATGTCATAAACGGACATGTCCAAGCCAAATAAATAAAGTAAAAATTTTAAAAAAAAAAAGTGTTTCAGTTATAATTAATATGTGTTTGTTATAATAATAAAGTAACAAATTTGTAGAGATTGCTTTTTTGAATGTATTAGTATTTTTGAATAGAACTTTTATTTGAAAATATGAAAAAATAATTCTCTTGTTTGGAATTTTGGTGTTAATGGACATAATGTAAAATAAATATTGTTATTGAATTTCACATTAAATTCTTTTTTCGGCAAACGGCAAACGGCAAACTGCTTTGATAAAAAAATTTTATTCATACAAATTTAAATGTTTTTTTCTCTTTTTTGGAAGTAATTATGACGATACAAATTCATATTTATAAAAAGTCTGATGCATTAATTTCATATTTATAAAAAATTTAAACGTTTGCCGAAAACATAGTGTATTTAATTCGGAGCTAAAGTGACTTTTTGTGTTTCGTCTATAATTGTCGGCCTCCCTGCGGTCGGCCGTCAAACTATAGACTCAACACAAAAAGTATCACTTTAGCTCCTAATTAAATAATGTACTATTATTTCATAAATTATAAAATAACAAATATCCAACATATAGGAAGATAGATCAAAAAAATATTTTTGCATTAGCTTCTATAAGTCCCCTAGTTCATTCGTGACTAGCAAGCGAAGTGACTCCCCAACACCCGCAAAACTCAAAATTAACCCCTTCTTCACCCTCCATTTTTAAAAAAATTGCAAAATATAGTAAAAGTGAAAATTAAGGACTGAAAATGCCCCCTAGTAGGTTTTCGGGGTCGCTGATCACGAATCTGTCATTAGTTTTCCGATAAATCCACATGAGGAGCGGGGAATCGGAAAATTTGGTTAAGTTTTCGACTTTTTACTGCTTTTTTTAGCGTTTTCGAATTGAGTTCGAACCTGAAGTTGAATAATGATGTTTCTAATTTAAAGAAGTAAAAATCCAGGAAAATTTCGGAAAACTGTGAAAAATCTGGTAAAGGAAAATTTCAAATTTCGGCGAAATGAGCATGTTGCAGGTATAGGAGCATGATGCAGGTATTATATAGGTTTTTCAGGTTGCTGATCATGAATCTGCTATCAATTTCTCAAAAAATCAACTTAAAAGTGGAAAATCAGAAAATTTTGTTTATTTACATATTTATTTTATTTTTTTCTCTTTGCTGATAATAAACGTGCTCCAAACTGTCCGGATGGCAGTCACGTACAAGTTAAACGAAAAGAATTTATGAAAAAGGGTAGAAAAATGTGGAAAATCTAGAATGAAAAATTTTTTAAGTTGAAAATCTGAAAATTTTGTTGAAATTTGTTTTTTAATGTACCCAAGTAACATTTTGTATATATTATAGTCACAAACTATTGTTGTTTTATTTACGGAACACATACTGTACTCAAAATAGGTTGCGGTATTTATACTTCTACAAAATATTGTTTCTGATTGTACACAGTAAAGCTACAGTGTAGTAGTAAACTTATAGCTTCGAATGTAACGTTTCTGATTATGTACTATGTAACTGTATTATTACTTCTACAAAATGACTACATTGTGTAAAGTCTACGAGAGCTTATAGCTACATTGTAAATATACTAAACGTTGGCCTTGTAAATGTATTTTTACATTTACAGATTAATTACAAAACTTTATTTTATTGAGAACTTATATACTTACCGTATATTTACGGGACATTTACATTAGGAATGTATTTATACTGTCACATAATTTATACAGTTTTCTTAAGTCAAAATTTTTTGTTTAATAAAAGACGTCTGTTCCCATCGTGCGATGATAAAGAAATTTATTGCCAGCTTTCAGTGATAGACGACTCAATATATTGGGCATTAGTTAATCGAATCTTAAGTCTTAATTAATTTAAGAGTTACTTGTGATTTTAAAGTTTCGTGGATTTAATTTCTAACCGAAGGATCCCCGAAAATTATTGCAAACACTTCAAAATATAAATATTATTTTGACGGGTAGTGGAAAGCTTTGGTATTATGAGCTAATACGTTGGTTGAAGTTTTCGAATTTGGATCACTTAATTAATATTTCAGTTACCTTTAACATTGACGGCCTTCCCATTTTTAATAGCAAAAAGAATTTTGGTCGATTTTATGTATAACCGATCATTCGGAATTCGGAGACCATTTGCATTTTATCGTGGTCCAACAATGCCAAGCTTAGAACGCTATGAGGCAAAATTTCGTAAGATAATTAATAAAAAATAAATGTCACTTTTGTTTATTTCACAAATGTCAAAAGTTGTAAAAGGATTTATACAAAGCTTTTACAAAATATATACTTGTAAATATTTGTAAAGGAAGGTGTAAATGTAAATGCACAACAACGAGGCTAATACTAAACGTTTACATAATAGTTTACATGTACTCTTTGAATTGGAAGTTGTAATTGTATGATTATGTTTACAGATCAAACACATAGCGTTTACATTACGTTAACATGTTAACATTTTAAATATGGAAGTGTAAATGTAAATAAAATGTAAATGTATATATTCTGTGCACTCTCTGTATATCTACATAGGGCTATCTTGTATTTGAAAGCTTACAATTGAAAACTCAGCCATTTTATGCAAAATTAATATTTGACTGTATTTAAAAAAATAACAAAATACATTTAATGAAACTTTATTGGGTTTTATAACTTATGTTATAAGTATTTTAGAAAAACTTAAATTTATGAAAATAATAAAACAAATTTTATATAATTTTATCTCTCTAAAATAAATTGACATATAAAATTTTTTTTTAAATTATATTTAATAATTTATTATTTTTATGGCGCATTATTAATTTAAAAGTATTTCCAAAATTTAATCGAAATTTTATTATTCGTTTGTAAATTTTGACATCCAACTATACAAAATTAGTTATGCCAAAATATAATATTTGCATTTTATAAACATAAAATATATTATTGTATTTGTATATTTATTTATACTAGGAAGGCCCGGCGTGCTTCGCTACGCTTATAAATAAAGTTTTTGCGTAGACATTTTGTTGACGTAGAAGCAATGATTTCAAAAAGTGGTAATGAGAAATGCTACCATATAATTTTTAATTTTTCTTTTTAAATATATGAATGAAAAATAATCAGAACTCTAGCTGATCAGTTCGGATATATGAAAAATTAGCGATCAAATAAGTTTTCAAGTAAGCTTATTTTATCTCTAACTTATTTGATCGCTAATTTTTCATATATCCGAACTGATCAGCTAGAGTTCTGATTATTTTTCATTCATATATTTAAAAAGAAAAATTAAAAATTATATGCTAGCATTTCTCGTTACCACTTTTTGAAATCATTGCTTCTACGTCAACAAAATGTCTACGCAAAAACTTTATTTATAAGCGTAGCGAAGCACGCCGGGCCTTCCTAGTTAATTTTAAAGCATGAATAGAACACATTGAAATTTCATCTATAATAATGATTGATGCATTATTAATATATGTGCCATGTACACTGTTTGGAGTTATATTTGGCATTGAATTCTCTAATAATGGAATTGGTAATTTGAAAACATTATGCAAAGTTCGCCCCCCAATCAAAAGAGTTGATGCAATACCACTGAAGGCAGTTACAATACACGAAAGATTTAGTGAATTAAATTTATGAATGATTGCCGTTTGAACAAAAGTTTTGCCACAACCTGCATGAGCTGTCAAGAAAAAAAGCTAAAGCATTCGGAGGAACATTCAAACCACAGATAAATGCAAATAATTGACGAAACTGTTTTGGTGATTGAATTTCTGAAGCTTCAAGTAAACATTCACGCTATTCATTATCATTTGTTGCAATACCTCGAGCTTCACATGCTGCAACAAAAGTAGGGTAGGGTACACCTTCATACATACGTAGATCAAAAAAAGATTTTGGACCACGAACATGCAACAGAAGTAAACGCATATGAAACAATTCTATATCTTTTGGAGTAACCATATATAATCGAGCAACAACTTTATCAGCCCCACGTTGTCTTCTTTTCCACGATTTACTTTGGTCATACCAAACATAATTAATTCTGTATACAAAAACTCATTAGCTAAATTATCAATGGAATTCAAATGGAAAAATGCTAACAATTTTGTTCTTGATACATTTGCGACTGTGCCAGCCACATTACCATTCCTGATATAAACATTTTGTCTATTAGGCAAATGACAATCAAGTCGAATAATTGTATGAGATTGAAAATGCATTGGAAATTCAAATATGCGCCAAGCAGCTTCAGTCGAACCAACATACCGTCCATTCAAAAAATCTTGAATTTCATTTCCCACAATCGCATCATCATTATTCACTGCATTCTCTCCATTCACTCTCAATTCAACATTGGCAGAATCATACTCTTTATATACATACTTGTAAACATATTTCACACTTTTAACAGTCGTACATATTTCCACGTTAATATGACAATTGAATTTTGCAAGAAGATAAATATTATACGGAACAACATATCTATTATCAAGAGATGCACCACGTACATCAACACTCATACCATTATCACGTCGACGGTACAAAGGATAACCATTCACATATTCTTTAATATTTTCAGAAAAAGGTTTTGGAAAATTATTACTACATTTACCACTCTCATACAAACAGAATTGGGATTTAGAGCACCACATGGTTCATGCATCATATGACGTTTCACATATTCATGTAATTTAGGAAAAAGAATGGGATCAGGGATTTCAGTACATACAAATTTATTAATCATTTCATTTCCATCAATTCTATCTTCATCTGACAAATTTAACAAAATTCATCATTTTTAAAAATAGCAACCACATCAGTTTGAACAGCATCATTAAAACGACGAATATCACATTCTCTGTTAACTTTTATAACCATTGACACATCAGCAGTAACATTCTCAGGTCTTTCACAAAATTCATGCATTGATTTAAAAGAACGAACAAAAGGATTCACACGATCTAACTCAAAACCTATCTTACGCATAAGAAAAAATTCGAAATGAAATTTAAAACATAGAAAAACAATATGTACGTTTATTCACATTCAAAGAAATAAATATACTAACAGCTGAGAAAAAATTAAATATAAAAAAGAATAACAAAATAAAGTTTTAAGTTTCGTTTTTGTTGTTCGTTGTTCGATAGCAAATATATTTTTATATGTATGTAAACTTATAATGCATATGTATAGAAAAAGTTTTCCGTATATAATAACTTTTTTATTTATGATCCGATTTGTTTGAATCCGGATCCGAATATAGGTTACACTAATATCAGTTAGCTGTGAAAATTTGAATTGAATCCATCTGCGAATAAAAAAGCCTTATGCTCCACAAAGTTTTAATCTAGCGTATTAATATATAAGAAGATTTTTTGTTTACAAAAAATCATCTAAAACTTCGTATTAAAGTATGAGATTGTAACTTTTTTGTAAGTAATCCGTAGTGATAAAAATCGCATACATTTTGCTTTCTGTAACACTACGTACGTGTTTGTAATCATACATAATTCTTACGCAAATTGATATCCGTAAACGTTCAGTAAAAGTCAAAATTATTCCCCAAAATGTATACGAAACAGTTACTGAACGTTTACGGTACAGTTACCACTGTAACTTTACGATTACAGAGTAAATGTACTGTAATAAATTTGTAAACAAAATTTGTTACTTGGGTAATCAGAAGAAGGAAATAAAAACAACAAAATCTGCATTTCATTTTTTGTAATAAAATAATAATAGACTATATATTTTTTCTTATGATTTTTTTATCGTTTAATCAAATTTATATAGATATAACATATTAGGGGGCATTTTCAGTCCTTAATTTTCACTTTTACTATATTTTGCAATTTTTTTAAAAATGGAGGGTGAAAAAGGGGTTAATTTTGAGTTTTGAGGGTGTTGAGGAGGCTAGTAACTTCGCTTGCTAGTCACGAATGACCTATGGGACTCATAGAAGCTAATGCAAAAAAAAATTTTTTGATTCATCTTCCTATAAGAAATTTTTTTATTTCCCCGCTTTATTGACTGGACTATAATCACACATACTGATTGAAATATCGTTGGAAAACTTAGTCTTAGATCTGGAAACAATCAGCTGTGTTTTGGTGGAATTAAAATTAACCAAATTGTCATTCCAATCATCGACTTTTTGTAGGTTCTCGTTTACATTTATGGCAGCGTCTCTCTGCGGGGGGGGGGGGGGGGTTTATTCGTTCATGCATTTAATCCTTTGGAGATAGGGGAACGAATGACTTGTGCAGAGTATTGTCGTCTGCAAAACTGTTTATTTGGTTACTGGTGACTTTCAACCGTTCGTTGATATAAATCAAAAATAGAGTTGGGGATAAAACTGAGCCTTACATCAGCTTTACTGGTTACATCCGCATTAATTAATTTAAACTCGCCATTGATGGATACACAAGCACCGAAATGCATTGGATAGTGAGAAAATTTTCAATCAGCTCAACGTCATTAAACATCGATGAACTTTTTAATTTAATTGCAATTAGATAATTGCTATTTGTTTATAAAGTATTTGTCTTGCCCACTAACAACATCAAAACCTTAAACAAATTTTTCTTTTCCACGAATTTTTATTAAATGCTGGTTCAAATTTCCTCTATTTGTAAATTCTATATCACATTCAGAACATTTAAACAAATTTTTACGTGTATGTATGTTCATATGTTGTTTAAGTATCTTTTTAAAATTTCAAGACAAAAAATGCAAAATAGAAAAAATAGTATAAAAAACTCGTTTCATAAGACGTTTTATCGCACTTATCCTTTAGAAAACTCCCCGCTGCGCGGGTCGTTTTCTAAACAGATTGCGTGCGATTATGAAACTAGTTTCTTAATATACTATTTTGGATGTTAGCTTTTTATTACAAAATTTGCAAGAAAACTGAAACAAGAAAAAAAAACAATTTAAGATTTTTTTGAATGGTTTTTAAGCACCGTTCCATCTCTTTTGTCACTGTGATACGGGTTTAGCTTACCCGGGTTATAAGCCGCTCTTGTACGCTATTACATACCATAAATCCCTTACCATTAGTGTTCTAATTCCCCGTTCGGAATTCAAAATGTTTTATTTAGTGATAATGTTTGTTTTTCGGAATTGCAAAAGGAAGTTATGAACTAAAATATTTTGGACTGTATGCCAAATATTACTGATCTAGAAAGGCCGTTTATTGTCAAAATAGGAGCCAAAAGAGACATTGAGAGCTACTAACAATCACTACCATCCAAGCGTCTAGGTACGGATGGCTACCGAACCAATAAAGGCACAGGTGTAGGGGTATTTGGCTTCAGATCTAAACAGGTGTTAGTACCTCTGTAACAGTACTTCAAGCCGAAACCTTCACCATCAAATACAACACAGGTAATACCTTATTTCTGACAGTCAAGCCGTGCTTTGGACTTACCAAAAAATCGCTCAAATGCGTTATCCAAACCTGGGAACCGGAACAAAATAGATAACTAAGAAAAAGGGGGGATTCTAAAAAGTGAGCGATTCTCTGAAGATCTTAACATGGTGCGTGATAGGGCAGAGTCCGATAAACCACCACCTTAACAAACTAGGTCTTGCTGCCTCAGGCAGATTCAGATTCTACAACTCAGAGTTAGAACCGATAGAATACGTTATCTGTAACTGTTTTGACCTTTCATAGCGAAGATACATCAATCTAGGTCTAGATAAATCGAACCATTTAAAAAAAAGGTCAATAATCCTCAAAATACGGGGAAAAAATTCATATTCATATTGAAATTTTTTTTATTTTAATAAATCTTAATTTTATTGAGAACGGTCCAGAAGGTTTCCCACTTCATTTTAATATTTATTTTATCTACTACTAAGTACAAAACGTTAAGAAAATTCTTACCTGAAATCTTTCTTTTGAATGAGTTTTTGAATGCTTTTTCAACGCTCCTTTTTCTGTAAAGTCTCTATTACAATCAGAACATTTAAACAACCTTTCACGTGTATGTGTGTTTATATGTAGTCTAAGTCCATTTTTGGTTGCTAACTTTTTATCACATAATTTACAAGAAAACTGGAAATAAATAGAAAATTACTTTAAAATTCCTTTAAATGGTTTTTCAAATTTGCTAATGGCCATTGATGGAAACAATCCAATGAGCGCAATAAATAATAATCGAAAGGTTTGAAAAATTAAGACAACTATTTGAAACAATATTTTGAAAAATGGGAAGTTACCCAGAATGCGAATTTTATGGTTCCACAACCGTCGGAGGGTACCTGTTATTGGAAGAAAATGCTCTTGCCACCGAGTGCTCGATATACATTCTCGTAATTCAGAGTTTAGAATTAGTACTCGAATGGGTTGGACTTAAGAATAACACCCTTTCCCTGAAAAACGTGTCGTTAGACTAGAATAAATCAGAAAAAATACCAAGGGGCCCTCCGAGTTCAAATCCAACTCCTTAGCCAGCAACTCGGCACAAACTTTATAACTGTATAAGTCTCTTTAATGAATTCAAATTTGTTATTAATTATTACTAATTCATACATTCATTAAATCTTTAACTGAAATAAGGTTTTACCTGTAATTTTTTACTTGTATGAATTTTCATATGAGCTATCATATTAGTTTGCCATTTAAATTCTTTTTGACAGAGTAAACATTGAAACAACTTTTCACGTGTATGGATATTCATATGACGCTTCAATTCCATTTTTGCTTTAAACTCCTTATTACAAAATTGGCATGGAAACTGCAAGTGAAATGAAAAAAAATGAAGATAACGTTTAATGCATTTAAAAAAGGCATTGTAGTCGATTTTAACTTACCGTCATTCTTTCCGGGTCATGAGCTCGTTTATGCGATTGCCAAGTTCTTTTTCGCGCAAATGTTTTACTGCATTCTGAACATTCATATGGTTCCTTATCCGAATGACTTTTCATATGATGGTCTAACAGATATTTGAGCTTATACTTTTGATTACAAATTTTACATTCGTAACATTTGTCTGATGCCTTAAAAAAAATAAAAATTATTGTTAGTAGTATGTATTGCTAGTACAGTAGATATAGGTTTTTAGGTGGAACTAATTCCCACAAAGACGGAGTTTAAATTTTTTAGTTCGTTGTTGGTATCTCTTTGATATACTTAAACTCTAGAAAAATCTGGGTGTGCGAAATGCGTTTTTTTGGCCACCATCTTGAAAAAACATCAAAAATTAAAAAAGGTCATGTTTGATAACAGATTACACGGTATTTCACGATCGAAAATAATATAATAGCTGTTGTTAGAAGTAAAATGTAAAAGATGAAGCAGGTGGCAGGGGCGTAGCCAGGGGTTGGGATTTGGGGATATATCCCCTCCCAAAATTAACCAAAGAACTGAAAATTTACCGCAATAATCACAATTTCTATGTATTTTAGTTGAAATTTGATTCAGTGTGTGTTAAGTTGTCTAATAAAGGTATACAAGTTATCATTAGTCCAAGTAAAATTCAAAAAGACAATATCCAAGAGTTATTTGAACCATTTCCTGAGCACTGTGATAAATCTCAATAATATCCAGAGTGATACAAAATTGAAGTTGTATATTCAGGATGAAGTACTAGTCAGCTGCAGTAGAGGTCGGATATACCAACATTTAAATTTAAAGAACACTGTTTGTTTTGTGGTCGCTTTATTGCTGACAGTGAGAAACGGGTTAAATCTGGCGTTATACAAGTTTGTACGTAATGTTTCAAAATTCTGTTATGAAGGCGTGTAACACCAGAAATGATTTATGGTCAGCCAACGTTCAATCACGATTGCTATCAGTTAATGATTTACCAGCAGCGGATACCATTTATCACCAAACATGCAGCGTAAATTTTCGAAAGTGTGACCCGATCTCAAAGAAGTACCGAGATGATTCCCAAGACGAACTAATTTGCAAGCCTTTTGGTGGTCTTGCAGATAAAGAAAAACATGATGCTTTTTTGGAAGTATGTAGATGGTTTCAAGGAAATGATGAGCCGGTTTTGTCCAGCAACTGGCTACTAAAATGAAAGATTTCCTACCAGTTACTAATGAACCATATAGTCATCGTCACATCACATTCTGCAAAAGCTTAAAGAACATTTTTGGGTAACATTATTGTCTGAAAAAGATGGGATGCCTAATAATAATTATGGGTCAAACGGTGTTTAAAATTCTCTTAGATTACCAGAAACAAAAGAAATTAGAAGACCCTGAATTAGAAAAAATATCGTGTTATTGAATCAGCAGCAAAATTGATCAAAACAGAAATCAAACTATATTGTCGACTTCAATGGAGTGCTATCCCTCGTCATCTCAAATTACATCTGAACAGGAAAATAAAAAATTGTTGTCATCTGTTTTGCAACATTTTTTGGATATCATCATTTGTACTAAAGCATGTGATTTAAATAAGACTTCCATTGGACAGACTCTGGTGCAACCATCGGGACCTAGATCACTTACAATCCAATTCTCCTTGGTGTTTATGTGCAGCTTCATCGAGACTTCGGTTTTCGTTTACTTGTAGATGAACCTCACACACTTGGGTTTTCCGTATCGTATGATGAAGTAAAAAAGTACTTGCAGTCT
This sequence comes from Diogma glabrata, assembly GCA_963693315.1. Classification (NCBI taxonomy): domain Eukaryota; kingdom Metazoa; phylum Arthropoda; class Insecta; order Diptera; family Cylindrotomidae; genus Diogma; species Diogma glabrata. The sequence goes on along the minus strand of OY856188.1, from coordinate 23,637,198 downwards.
GCAGTAATGGACAAGACACCGAATTTTGAAGTTCCACTAGATCATTTCTGTCAGTAGGATGGAATGGGATGGAATTCCCATGGAATGGGAATTATAATGTGCAAATCCGGACCATGGGGTGAAAATCCGAATTTATTGTCAGAAAGTCGTCATGCGTTTGAAAAACCAGCTTAATGCCACCGATATTTCTGCAGAAGGAAGACTAGAGATTTTAAAACCAATATCATAATCTTTTTCAGCATGAAATTTTCCGTAATTTGATAACACACACGATTTTCTATTATTTTATAAAAAAATTCCAGATGGCGGCAAAAAAACGCATTTTGCACACTTAGATTTTTCTAGACTTTTAGTATGTCAAAAAGATACCAATAACGAACTAAAAAATTCAATCCCCGTTTTTGTGGGAATTAGTTCCACATATCACCTATATTTTCCATATATCTACTGTACTAAGGACTGAGGCAGAAAAAAAGTTAACATTGAAAAACTGACATAGCTTTTATACCCTTTATTTTTATCAATAAATTTGAATGCAGTAATCTTTGCAATACTTGTCTCATGATGTCATCCAATTTTTGTTTTTCTACGACCGAAATTGAATTTACAATGGCGAAAACTTTAGGAGTGCGTAAATTTATTCTTAAAAAATTTAATGAAATTCCTCTATGGTCATTCGTTCGAATTGCAAAAAAAGCTAAAGTGACCAGACAAACGGCAGAAAAAGTCATCTAGAACTTCAAGGAAAAGCTCACATTCACTCGAAAGCCGGAAAGTGGCAGACCAGAAGGATTTCACTCACCAAAAAAGGCTGCGGAAAGCTGTATCTGAAATGGAGAAGATCCAAACATCTCAAATCGGAAATTGGTTCAAAAAGTGGGTTTGTCAGAAAAGTCAGTACGCAGAATTAAAGTAAAGACCGGCTTCAGATCGTGCAAAGTGCAAACAATGCAAACCAGACAGAAATGCGGATAATAACACAGTGGCGGAAAAACGAGCTAAACAGTTGAGAGCCGATTTCTTTGAAACCAAAGATTGTTGCGTAATTGACGATAAGACAGACGTGCTCTGAAATTTTCCCAATCCTGGCAACCTGGCCAGGAGTTTTATGTTTCTCGTGGACGAGGAAATGTACCCAAAGAATCCCGGACCAAAAAGATGACGAAGTTTCCCAAAAAACTTCTTGTTTAGTAGGCAATCTGCAGCTGTGGAGAGAGAAGCAAGTCTTTTGTGACATCTGGATTTATAAATTCTGAAGTTTACATAAAGGAATGTCTTCAAAATAGATTGTTACCTTTTCTGAGACAACACAATGTATTTACTTTCTTTTGGCCGGATTTAGCCTCGTGTCACTATAGCAAGGCGACCATGAAGTGCTATGAAGACAACAAAATAGTTTTAGTGCCAAGAGAGCTTCTCAAGATGGACGGGTCTACGCCCCAGAAGTACTCGGAACACAGTTCCGACCAAGGACCATCGCAACAATTTTGACGAAAGGTGCAAATCCGTCGCTCCATTTTTTGGATAGAGAAGCAGCTGTCACTGGCCTCACTGGCCTCACTGCTTTAAACTCTCTTCGTCATGGCTGGTATTGAAAGAAACCCTGGACCAACTAAAACATGGCACTGTACAATATGCAAAAACATTTTAAGGGCAAACACTACATCCTTACAGTGTAACAGTTGTAAGGAATGGTTTCATCTCAAGAACTGCTCAGGCCTTGCCACACATAAGCAATGGACCAAAAACTATATAGCGCTATGTTGCCAGACATCAGGTCAACAGTCAAGCATGATCTCGCACCAGAACACAATGCGAATGAACACACATCCGGAAACCCCAAGCGATGTGAAAGTAATGCAATTAAATTGCAATGGTCTCATAAATAAAATTGATGACATAATAAACTATATGTGCAATAATGATATTCTAGTCGCGGTTCTACAAGAAACCAAACTAAATGCTAGATCTAAAATTAGTGATAATATCTGTGATTATAGAATTATAAGGCTGGATAGAGGGAAAGACAATGGTGGTGGCCCTGCCTTTATCATTCACAACCGTTATCTTCCGTACAACCACATTACCAGCAGTACCGGGAACTGATAATAACCTAGAACAACTGGGTATCATAATAAAATCCGGAAACACGGAGATAACACTAGTCAATATTTATATACCACCTGTAAGCAGCTGTGATAGAGGTTATGAACCGTCCATAGGACACCTATTTTATAATAAAGACTGTCTAATCCTCGAAAATGTGAATGCTCACCATGATCTATGGCACTCACACTTGAACACTGATTCACGAGGTGAAAGCATTGCTGATCAAATTGACATGTCCAACTTTGGAGTCCTCAACGAACCACAACCAACAAGGGTAACAAATAACTCATACTCGTCTACAGATGTTTCACTTGCCAGCATGTCACTAATGCCAATCGCTGAATGGAGAACTGAAATTGCATTGGGATCAGACCATGTGCCCATCATAATCACCTTAAGTCGTTCAATTAACCAAATAAAGTTCGAGAAGAAGACATACATTAATTTTAACAAAGCTGACTGGCAAAATTTTACAAATTTTACTTTTTTAATTTTAATTTTATTTTTTTAGAATTCAGTAACCAATTTTTACCATTTGACGCCCTCTCTGGGGAGAAAAAATTCAGAGAAATTTTTAATAAAGCCAGATCTCGCTTCATTCCGGCCGGCAGAATACAAAAGATGAAACCAAACTTCCCACAGGAAGCATGTGCTCTTTCAACATTAAGAGATGACATCCGCAAAGCAGATCCAGCCGATACTAGAATTAAAGAACTAAACAACCAAATAAGTAAGCTAGTTACGGAACACAAACGTAATAAATGAAGAGAGCTAGTGAGATACGTCTACTCACTAACCTATCCAAATTAAAACCTATATAAATAAGTTATAAAGGAATTCCCATGACGACATTTCTTTTATCAAAACAAAACAATAATAAATAGGTAAGCAATATTTCATATGTTTACAATTATAATGTCGTTTTCTTTTTACCAGAGCAGAAAAAGTGATATTTAAAAGATTTTTTTTTCACAAAACGAATATGAAAAAATTTGATCTAGTTTTGTAGTTGTGTTTGTGAACTCTCATTTAATGTTTTTGTTAATTAATAGAATTTAATTAAATAATTTTTTATTAATTTGGATTTAAAAGACGATTTAAACAAAACATTTATTTAAACAAATAACTATTTCACTTTAAAAAAATAAGAATAAATAAATGGCGTCTTGTTTGTTTACTCATTTTACAGATTTGTAAATGTATTTGTGTAAATTTATTGTATTTGCAACTTGATCTACTAAAAAATCTAGATTCAGAAAAAATATTTTGAGATAAAATAGAGCAATTTTTTGTACAAAAAGAATACAAAATGCAAAAAAAATGATCTGACAGCTACTTTTTTTGCTCTTAGATCACTTTTTTTGTCAAAAAGAAAACGACATAAGTAAGCGAAGTTTTAGGAATTTTATGAACTATATATTAGCTGCGTTTTTTTTATTTGGGTCAGGGTCAAGGTCTAGATCAACTCTATTTTTTACATGTAAAAACAACAACAACATAACCCAGATATTTATCTGGGTCTAGTTCAATGATCTAAAATATTTTGGTTACATAAAATTGCAAGAGATGGCGAAACGTAGGTTTTGATTTTATAAGGTTGGTATGGTCATTTTAAAACTTATAAATGTCAAAGAAAATTTATTCAAAATAAAAAAACTGTCAAAGATACAAAGATACAACATTCCTATCTGAGCGTTCACGGTGATAAGACGTTCAGATGAGCTTAGGGGCTTACATATAATACTATATACATTACAACATTACAACATCACAATTTATACTATACACTGACACATTTACATTACTCTAACATTAAACTTTGGTGGCGGGTAGCTGTAAGAGGTAAATATATTATAAAATATCAAAAACGTGGTTTAACATAACCTAAAAGAAATAATATTAGTATCACAAGTTCTTTTCATTTTAAACTTCTTCGTGGTCATAATATATATAATTGTACTTGAAAACACCTTTTAATTCTTTTATTTAAAGGATAAAATAAAGGAATGTATCAAAGCTCAAGATATTTATAATAATTAAATTGTTGATAACTAAATAAAAATAATCAAATATCTTATTTAAATGAATATAAAATATCATTCTTACTGATTATACAATTTATATCAATCATTAACAAAAATTAAAAATTTGTTTGACTATACAACAAAATGGTCGTTTCAATGATTTGTAAAGCTACACAAATTTAATAGCTTTTTTCATTAATTTAATGTAAGGTTTGATATTTCATAGAGCTCAATATCAATTAAAATATAAAATTTATCATTAAAAATACATATATATCATTATATATTAATAAATATTTAAAATTTGTTTGACCACACAACATAATGGTCTTTATAATATTTTGTTAAATAATTATCATAATTAATACAAAATATATTTCATTAAAAATTAATATAAATAAAACAATTTATTCATAAATAAAAATTAATAACTAAGTTTAAGTATGCTAATTTAAAAGCAATTTAAAATTAATTAAAATGTTATACTTTTATTCATTTAAATCCTAATTCAATTAACATGAATTCATTCATAAGTTAAATTATAAAAATATTATGTATCAACCGATCTTAAGATGAAGGGTCATAACTCTCCTACATGATGCTCTGGTCAGATAATAACTTCATGTTAAAGTCTGAATCGTCGTTGATGTGGGAGCTATGAAGTTTCATCTTGAGTTAGGGCTAGTTTATTCATTCATTATCTTACTATGTAATTTTCAATTTTATATATTAATATTTAAAGTAATTACGTCCGGCCAAGACGGGAAAAGGGCATTAATTTTTACCAATTATTGTAAAATTATCAATCTTTTCTTTAATACTATGTTAACCATCGCCAAGGAGGGTAATTTTGTAATCGCTTTTCGTGCCTGACAGGATGTCTTAACACAGCCCTGTCTAATTTTCGGGTGTCTGCCTTGTTAAGCTCCAATCAACCATGGAAATATGATTGTGAAATTGCTCACCTTGGCCTTGGGCACTTATTTAAAAAATAATATTGGTGATGTAGACCTAACAGTCTAAGCCATTATATGAAAATAAAAAAAAAAAAAAAAAAAAAAGATACAAAGAAATTTGTTTAAAATCAATTTTAATATGATTTGTTTTCAGCATGATTTCAATAAATTTGCTTAAAATTAATTTTAAAGCAATATCTACGATATACAATCCATATTTTTTAAAGAATAGATGTTTTACTTTTTTATTAATTATCAATTATTTTATTTCACGCCATTTAAATACTGAACACCTAGAGGATATCACTTTCACCGAAGAAGAAGTTGAAAATGCTATAAAGAAAGCTAAGCCATCCAAAGCTATTGAACCGGACGGCATCTCATCCATCATGCTAAAACACATTGGACCCAAAGGATTGAACTTTCTCACTTCCAACACTCAACACATCGCTAAATACTCTTCAGATACCTAACATCTGGAAAACAGCAAGAATAAGCCCCATCCTGAAACCTGGAAAACCTGAAGAGAAGGGAGAGTCGTACAGACCGATCTCCATCCTTTCATCGGTTGCAAAACTGATTGAAGCGCTTCGGTTACCTCGGTTATCCAGATCTTGCAATTTGGCGCCCCACCAACATGGCTTTAGGAAAGCACATAGTACAACCACCGCTCTTCACAAGATACAAGATCAAATCAGTGATGGATTAAACCAAAAACAACCTTGTGTCAGAACAATATTAGTTGCGCTCGAGCTATCAAAAGCATTCGACACAGTGTCGCACGCCGAACTATTCAATGATATATTTAACACCAATCTGCCAGGTTTAATAAATCGCTGGTTGTGCAACTACCTATAAGGCCGACAAACATACGTTGAGTTCCGTAACTCCAAATCTAAGATGAGAGTGTTCAAACAAGGTATTCCACAAGGTGGAGTTCTCTCACCTTCACTATTCAATCTCTACCTCAGCAGCTCACCTACACCAACAGAAGGAATAACCATCACATCATATGCAGACGACTGCATGGTGCTTGCAACAGGAAACAACCTGGAACAACTCACTAATACTCTGAACACCTACCTTAACATCCTGAACTAATGGTTTAAAACCAAAAACCTAATACTGTCCACCGATGAGTCCACATCTACACTTTTCACCACATGGACGAAGGAGGTCAACACAACACTCAACATCTGCATTGACAACGTGCTTATTCCCACGGTAAAAAATCCGAGACTGTTGGCGGTCACATTTGATCCACTACTTAAATTCAATGCTCATGCTCAACAAGTGAACGTACGATTGAAAAATAGGAACAATGCTCTGAAAGCACTGGCTGGCAGTTCATGGGGAAAAGATAAAGAAACAATTATAACAACATACAAAGCAATAGGAAGACCTATTTTGAATTATGCAGCACCCATATGGACACCTCAGGTCGCTGACACCCACTGGAATAAGTTACAAGTAACACAAAACGGAGCGCTGCGAACAGCAACCGGTTGTCATTTGATGGCTCACCGAGATCACCTGCACCAAGAATGTAACATATTGCCGGTCCGTCAACACAATGAAATGCTCACCAAACAATATCTATGGGACTGTCACAAAGAGCAACATCCCTGCAATGACACCCTATCCACAACCACACCACCCAGAGACATAAGGCGTACTGCGAAATGCTTCCTGAGTGATGTCAGAGGCAACGAAATAACGAATAACATTGACGAGCTTACATATAAAACGGGCTTAAAAACGCTACACACGAGGGTTGTTGAGGAAACATTAAAGAACTACGCTCCAAATAAAGTCCTCCAGAGTAAGCGGCCCATCGATTCCACTTCGATATGTTAAAAGTAATACCATTTGTGAACGATTTATTTCATTTATTGAAATCGAAGGTCATACAACGAATTATCTTTTTGACATCATTATGAAATTCCACATTGAAAACGAAATAAACATTGATAATTGTAGAGGCCAGTCATATGACAACGCTTACAATATGGCAGATATTTATGTTGGCCTACAAAGATTGGTTCGTCAAACAAATGAAACAGCAATTTTTGTCACTTGCTCTGCTCATTCATTAAATTTAGTCGGTATAAATAGTGTTTCCGGCAATACTGCTGCAACTAAGTTTTTTGATATGGTTGAAAAACTTTATGGATTTTTCGTATATTCCTCTTTTCGATGGAATCGATTACAAGAACAATTAACCGAAAATAGCGAAAACATGTTAAAGAGAGCAACTGGAACGAGATGGTCAGCTAGATACGAATCAGTTCACGTTTTACATTCTTATTATTTAAAAGTGTTGCATGTTTTAAAATCTTTCCTACATGAGGAAAGCTTCAGTGATGATAACAAAGCGGTGGTAACAGGTTTGATAAAAAAAAGTATGTCAATTCAAAAACATTTTGATGCTTGTCCTCTGGAAAAGTATACTAACCAAGTTTAATTTTGTGAATCGAGCATTACAAAAATCTAATTTAACTGTCTCGGTGACAAAAACTGTTTGATTTAATAGTTACAGATTTAGAAAATAAAAATTACAACAAAATGTTTGATGATGCCTGTCAGCTTTTAAATTCTGTTTCATCTAATATTCAAACCGCAAATAATATTCAAACCTGCTCAACGTCATAAACACTTTGTAAAGAGGAACAAAAAGACCACCTTGAAAAATGGTTAATCAAGCCAATTATAAAGACTTTTCTTTTCAATCTGAGAGAGCGTGCTAAAGATTATGAAGATCTAGATAGTACTCGTTTTTGATACATCTAAATTTAATGAGTGATGAAGAGATTGCTAATTCTTGCAAAACAATAACTGCAAAATACCCAAAAGATCTCAATGCAAATCAATTGATTGACGAATGTCAATTTGCCAAAAATTATTTCACATTTGATAATTTAAATTATGAATCGATGTACAAAACAATGTTCAATAATAATCTTTCCACCACTTTTCCGAATATCGATATTTTATTACGAATGTTTTTATGCATGTATGTCGATTATGTTATAGGCGAACGATCATTTTCAAAACTGAAGTTGATCAAAAGTTATTTGCGTTATACTATGAGTAATGATCGTTTGAACGATTTATCCATTCTTTCTATTGAAAATGAAATTTTGGACGAAATTAAATTCGATGAAATTATAGAAAAAATGTAATTTTAATGCCTGAAAATTAATATATTTCAAACTTGTCTGGTTTTAGTTTCTTTTTTGCTTATGCTTGGGGCCCCTGAATCGCGGGGTCCTGGTGCGGTTGCCTAAAAACTTGTATGATAATCCGCCACTGATATATATAAACGATATGAGATATAACGAAAACGAACGGCACTCTCACGGTCGCATTTGTTGAGGTAGATCAAAAAAAATTTTCTGTACATGTGTGTACTATTAATATCTCGGACGAGTTCGTGAATCAGCAAAATCCGACACGTGGTTAAGGAACTAGAGCCTTTTTCTAAAAAAAAATGATTTTTTTAAAACCTTTATAACGGCCGTTTGGATACTAATATTTTTAAAAAATTAACAAATTTAAAATTTTTGGAATCTTTTTTATCAATTTGTTTTAAAAATAGACCTCTGCAGTGAGAGGTTCCTGAGTGAGCGGCTCCAACAAAAAAGTTTGCAAAAAAAATTTTTTTTTTGAAACAACCGCCACTCTCAAGGTCGCATTTGTAAAGCCAGATCAAAAAACCTTTTCTAAAAATGTGCGTTTTATTAATATCTTGGACAAGTTCGTAAATCAGCCAAATCCGACACATGGTTAAGAAACTAGAGGCTTTATACTAGAAAAATACTCTATTTTTTAGATCCGTTATAACGGCCGTTTAGATTCTAATATTTTTAAAAACTTCATAAATTTAGAATTTTTGAAACCTTTTCAACCAGTTTCTTTAAAAAAAAAGACCTCTCCAGTTGGAGGTTTCTGAGTGAGCGGCTCCAACAAAAAAGCTTGTAAAACACAAAATGCGTTTGAATCAACCGGCACTCTCGCGGTCGCATTTGTGGAGCCAGATCAAAAAACCTTCCGTAAACATGTGTGTTTTATTAATATCTTGGACAAGATCGTAAATCAGAAAAATCTGACATATGGTTAAGGAACTAGAGGCTTTATACTAGAAAAAAATTCGGTTTTTTAATCCGTTATAACGCCCGTTAGGATACTAATATTTTTAAAAACTTCATAAATTTAGAATTTGTGGAAACATTTTAATCCGTTTATTAGAAATATAAACCTCTGCAGTAAGCGGTTTTTGACTTGTTGGTTTCAACAAAAAAGTTTGCAACAATCCATAACTACAATTTCCAAAAACCTTATAACACTCAATGAAAAAAAAATAAAAAGGTTTGAATGAATAGAAGAGATTAATTTTTTTTCTTAGAAATAAACTATTTTGATATTTTGCAGTAATTGGACGACATATGATATAGAGTAGCTTTGTGTTATAAATTGTCACACACATGTTCTGTGATAGATTTGATATTTGTTTGTTGCAAAATTGGATAGATATAGTTTTGCTTATATGTAGCTAATTTTCTTTTTAAAATTTGTTCGATATCTGTTTTAAATTAGTTTGTGTTGTTTAAACTAATCTGATACATCAGATTCTACTGGCACACAAAACTGTCTGATCTTGAAATCTACCTATTTCTAGCGGATATACGTGCCGCTTGGACTTTTTTTTAATTAACTTATATTAAATTCAATTGTGTCGACTGTCGGAATTTGGCAAAACATTTTAATATAAATTATAGACAACACTTGTTATTATTTGCTAATGGTTTTGTTTTTATTCTTTTAATTTTGCTCAATGCATTTTGCCTTACACCATTATCAGTTATTATCATAACTTTTTAGTATCGCTCTTGATAAAAGCGTAAGCCGAAATGCATTGCACAAAATTAAAAAACTAATCAAATAAAATAATAATAATAACAATAATAATAATTTATTATATATTATTTAGTTTTTCACTTTATTAGAAACATTTGTCTTGCCCACTAATAACCACAAAACCTTAAATAAATTCTTACCTGCAATCTTTTTTTTCCATGAATTTTTATTAAATGCCGGTTCAAGTTTGCTACATGTGTAAATTCTTTATCACATTCAGAACATTTAAACAAATTTTCACGTGTATGAATGTTTATATGTTGTTTAAGATTTCTTTTGGTTTCGAACTTCTTACCACATAATTTACAACAAAACTGGAAACAAATAAAAAATAATTTAAAATTTCTATAAATGATTTTCAACTTTGCTAATGGCGTGGCATAGTGATGAGAACGATCCAATGAGAAATAAATAACAATCGAAAGTTTTGAATAATTTAGATAATTATCAATAATGTGTCGTTAGAAAAGAATAAATCATTAATTCATTCAACATTTAAGTTTTTTTCATACGAACCATTAAATCGTTAACTGAAATAAAATTTTACCTGTAATTTTTCTCGTGTATGAATTTGCATATGAGTGACTAAATTACTTTTCCATGTATATACTTTTTCACAGTGTGCACATTGAAAAAATTGTTCGCGTGTATGGATCTTCATATGATGTTCGAATGTCCTTTTTTCTTCGAACTGCTTATTACAAAATTGGCATGATAACTATATGTAAAATAAAAAAATTTAATGCATTTAAAAATTGATCTAGGGAATTTAATTAATATTTATATTGGAAATTTTTATTTTAATAAATCTTTATTAATTACGGAATTACAACCGTTGCAAAAACAACAAAAAAAGTTGTAAGAACCCCGCGCCAAGTTTTGCTTTAGCTTGACACTACCATTTTAACTATAACAACTTAAATTCTTGTATCTTGTTCTTTACAATAATTTCTCAAATTATTAGACCGATGTTAATGATTTGGTATGGCATTTAAAAATACATGGCACATAAAAATTTATTTAAAACAGAGCAATATAATTTAGTTTTCTCGGTAAAAACTGTTCGCTTTCACTAACATATTTCTTGAACAAAAACTTTGGTGCGACCTTTTCTTAATTAAGTCAATAAATGGTTAGATACACAGCAAAATAAAATGCAAAAGATGAAGGACTTGAAAAAGAATATGGACCCTGTGCTTAATTCCAAATTTGAGCTTAATTCAAATTTTCAGGAAAATTTCCATCAGGTACTTACCTATATTTTGGACTTTTACTGGACTACAGTTTTTTTCATACAAACCATTTGATCTTTAACTAAAATAAAATTTTACCTGTTTTCCTCGTATATGCATTTTCATATGAACTACCAAAGCATTTTTATATGTAAATTCTTTTTCACAGTGTGCACATTGAAACAGGTTTTCGCAGGTATGGATCGCCATATGACGTTCGCATTGCTTTTTTCCTTTAAACTTTTTATTACAAAATTGGCATGAAAACTATTATAAAATTAAAAAAAAATAAAAGATCAGGTTTAATACATTTAAAACTAATTTTTTTGAAAGATATTGTAACCGATTTAAACTTACCGTCATTCTTTCCGGGTCATGAGTTAGTTTGTGCATTGCCCAATTTTGTTTATTCACAAATTTTTTACTACATTCTGAACATTCATATGGTTTCTCATCTGAATGGCCTTTCATATGACGGTTTAACGTTTTAACGGACTCATTATTTTTACTTTTTATGTCTGTTATCTGTGAAAAAATAAAAATTATTGTTAGTAGTAGTTTAGGTTTTGCTCTTAAATCTAACTGAAGTTATTGAAATTACATTTATAAGATTTTTATATACAAAAAATCATTTATAATGAGTAGAAGTCAAAAAACATCAACGAATGGCACCGTATTTTCGTTTTGTGTGTAAAATTTGTGATTGTCGATTTATGGCCAATTTTACGTAGCAAGCGTCGTATTTTGACTAATTTAATTTCGTATACATGGATATCTAGAACTTTTCTGCCAGCAGAGTTTTTCATTTTATTTTTTTGGACAAATAATTTGCTAAGATCTGTATCTTTCTGGTGAGTTAGGTTATTTCCACAATTGTAACGTCTAACTTATCTCATACAACTAAAATGAATTTCTGCATATCTTTCTTCGATTTAATTTAAATCTTCTTTGAAATTTTTGTTTTTGTAAAAATTTCAAATTTCACCTTCTGGAAATGACAAGAAAACAAATTTATGTCTTGGAAATGTTTCATTGGGTAGCGAAAATCCGAAATTCTACGTCCACGCCGTGCTACCTGGGTAACGCTAACAGAATTAGGTTGGTGTAGTTGAGAGGGGCAGAGTAAATACTGCTTATCCTCAATGATTCTGCACCATGGCGAGTCATTGGCGCCATAAAACCAATGCAACTCAAGCGTCTGTTCTCCATGTTAGGGGCGGCTTGGAGCGGGCGTCTGTCTTGGATCAAGCGGCTCGCTATATAAATGTGTAGAAAGCGTCTGTTCTCCATGTTAGGGGCGGCTTGCAGCGGGCGTCTGACTTGGATCAAGCGTCTCGCTATATAAACGTGCAAAAAGGTTGTTTCTGGTGACCTTAAGATGCAGAACGAACCCATTCACGAAAATTTGGGTTGGGCGAAGGGCTAACACCCCATTTCCGTAAAAAAATTATTGTCAAGAATTCTGTACACAGGCCTCGGAATATCTCGGAATCATTATTGGAACGACCTCGGAAACTGTACCCGGACTACGATTTAAAAATGGGAACCTGGAACGTGCTAAGCCTTAGAAGACCAGGAGATCTCCTAAAACTCACACAACAAGTCGAGAGCTACACACTAGATATAGTGGCATTACAAGAGCTAAGATGGCCAGGTAGTGGAATCCATGAAACAGCGAAAGGATACACTCTTTATTATTGCGGTCATCAAAACGGAGGAGAATTTGGAGTTGGCTTTCTTATACACCGTCGCGTGAATCAGCATGTTATCGACTTCTGCCCAATTAATATGCGGTTATGCACACTGAGAATCCGCACGCAAAAATTCAATGTAACGATCGTCAATGTTCATGCACCTACTGAAGATAAAGCAGATGATATTAAAGACCTGTTCTTCCTAGAACTCGAAGAAGTCATCAATAAAATCCCGCGGCACGATATAAAAATCGTGGTAGGTGACTTTAATGCTCAAATCGGTAGGATTGCAGAACTTAAAACACATATCGGCCCTAACAGCTTGCATCATACCAGCAACAATAACGGTTTTCGCGCAGCCGAGCTGGCTATGATGTATGATCTAGTAATTTTCAGCACTTTCTTCCCTCACAAGAGAATCCACAAGGCAACGTGGAAATCAAATGACGGAAGAACGGAAAATCAAATCGATCACGTCTAAGAGACACTCCACTCCACTGATTTCTAAGAGACACTCCACAAGTGTAACTGACGTTCGATCATACAGAGGTGCTGATATGGACACTGATCATATGCTTGTCATCTTTAAATACAAGTGCAAATTATCATCTACATTTAATAGACAAGCAAAAAAGACCGTGCGCTGGAACGTCGATGCATTTAAACATCCGGAAACGCTGAACAGATATCAGGAAATTGTAACGCAAAGCATAGAAGAGCATGACATCTCTTCTGAGATGCCATTTAACATACAAGAAGAATGGCAAACGCTTCAATCAACCATTATAGCCGCAGCACAAACTACAATCGGAAAGCGGCCACCGAAATCACACAACGAATGGTTCGACGACGAGTGCCGCCAATCCGTTGAACATAAACAAAAACTGCGAGAAAAATGGTTAACAAGGAACACCCGAAGCTCCCAAGCTGATTATCTATGCGCCAGGAAAGTCTCAGCAAAACTTCTACGTAAAAAGAAACGCGAACACATGAAGAGCTGCATTGAAGACATCAACCAACATGCGGCCAACGGAAATTCAAAAGAGTGCTTTGCCAATGCAAGGAATCTGACAAAAGATTTCCACCCAAGATCTACAGCCATCAAAAATGAAAATAATGAACTTACAACAAGTGAACGTGATGTGCTGGCAGTGTGGCGATCCCACTTTCAAGACCTATTGAATAGGACGAATAAAGTTCATCCTATTCGAGCAATTGCTCCATCAACTGAGGAGATTTTTGTCTCTTACCCAGCAATAGAGGAAGTGGAAGCTGCAATTAAAAAACTGAAAAATGGCAAATCACCAGGTTTCGATGGAATTCCCGCTGAACTTTTGAAAAATGGAGGAGCAGCTCTGGTCTCACGTATATACGATCTGATTCTTGCAATCTGGGACCAAGAAGAACTACCTGCTGGATGGAAAACAGCTCTCATTGTTCCGCTACATAAGAAAGGTGACCGTCTAAAGTGTGAAAATTGTCGTGGCATCGCACTGTTGAACACTGCATATAAAATACTAGCTAATGTTGTACTTGCTCGACTCATCCCGTTCGCCGAATCTATCATCGGTGACTATCAGTGTGGTTTTCGTCCCAACCGCTCAACCACAGATCAATGTTTTACATTAAGGATGATTCTGGAAAAATGTTGGGAGTACAACATCAGCATTCACCAGCTCTACGTTGATTTCAGGCAAGCATATGATAGTATCATCCGCGACAACCTCTGGTCCGCACTCATATGCCTTGGTATCCCAGAGAAACTTGTTTCTCTGTGCAAACTCACAACATCGGGATCAAATTGTAGAATAGTAATCGAAGGGTCAGTTTCTGATCCTTTCGATATAACATCAGGTGTTCGACAAGGTGATGCACTCGCGCCTGTACTGTTTAATTTGGCGCTAGAGTACGCGATAAGAAAAAGCCGAATTGAGACGCAAAACTGCATATATAATAAATCTAGTCAAGTTCTTGGCTACGCAGATGATATTGTGCTTCTCGGACGTAGAACGAGCGATATTAAAGATAGTCTCTCTCAGCTTGAAAGAAATGCTAAACGACTTGGATTATGCATCAACACCGGCAAGACTAAAGTGCTAACAACATCTAAGAACATACCTCCCGGAAATCTGGATACTGGCGACTACGAAGTGGAACGCGTGGAAAACTTCAAATACCTCGGGTCTGTAATAACATCGTCAAATGACATGCAGGCAGATATCAAAGCCCGTGTCTCTGCCGCATACAGAGTTTTCTACGCAAACTTCTGCGATCAAAACATCTTTCGCGGTCGTGTAAACTCACACTTTACAAAACATTAATTCGACCTGTGCTTACATTTGGAAGTGAAAGCTGGACACTGACTTCCTCCGATTGTAGAATTTTATCAACATTCGAGAGGAAGGTCATACGAACAATTTATGGTCCATGTAAAGTTGCTGAAAATCAGTATAGAATCCGAATGAATCACGAAATCAGACAGCTTCTTGGAGGCTGCGATGTAATCGGATTCATTAAATCTAACCGGATCAGATGGTTTGGTCATGTAGAAAGGGCTCCATTAGAAAGAATGATAAAAAAAGCGTCCCAACAACAACCAGCTGGTGTTCGTCGAAGAGGAAGACCTAGGCAACGCTGGCGTGATGACATCATCCAAGACCTTCGTGATATAGGATGTGGAAACTGGGGTCAACTGGTCATGGAACGAGATGATTGGAAGCTTATTGCACAGACGGCAAAATCCCTTCATGGGATGTAAACGCCAGAGAGAGAGAGAGAAATGTTTCATTTTCTGGTCGTCGGGTGATACTTGTTCAGTAGGTCAGTGATGTTTAATCGAGTTAAGTTGGGTTCTTCAAGCAGATTATTTTTGGTTTTGCTTCCGTGAAAGATAGTTGAGTTTCAAATTTTGCATTAGTTTAAAGTCCATCATGCAGGAGTATATGCGATGCGAGTGTTTCTTTTTGATAAACCATGCGTATTATCTGGTCATTGGTCAAACAACTAATCGAAACTGTTACGTAATTTAGTTTGTCTGTGTCTTTTAAAGTGTAAAACCCAGTTATTTATACAAATCAATATTTTTTTACATTTTAAACATTTATATGGGGTTTTATCAATATGCTTTCTTATGTATTTCCTAGGCCATTTTATCTATAAAGTTATATCCTAGCATGTCTTACAACCATGCATTTCTACAATTTCAGATTCTAGTTCTATTTACTAGGGTTAAATGTGAGAAAAATATTTTAAAACGAAATTTACTTACACTTTTAATGCTTATCTCATCATGTTCCACTTTATTTTGTCCCGCATGATAAACAGGAGTTATAGTTTCCTCACTCTCGGGATCATTTATTTCTTTTTTAATTTGATCAATTGATGACTAAAATTGAATTAATATTGTTAGTTTGAATTTATTTATATAATTAGAAAGATATATATACTTCTTTTAAATTTTCCGGTTCTAATTTAATGTTTATTTCATCTCTAAGTTCTAATATTTCCATTTGAATTTATAACTTTAAATATTTTGCCAAACAAAAATCATTCCCTGACATAACAAGACTTGTAAAAACAAACACAAACAAATTCTGACATACGTGGTTTTAGAAATCGTTACTTTGGAAAAACAACAACAACGAAATATTTGAAAATTTGAAAAAAAAAAAGCGCAAACCGTTTGTTGGTTTGAAACGGTTAGAGCTGTGTGGTTACTATCGTTAATTTCAAGCACCTTTCGTTCGCTAAAACCGTATGTTTATCATGAAAACTTTCCAAGATGGTCGGGTCTACGTCCCATAAGTACTCGAAAAATTGTTCGACCATTAGGCTTGAGAGATATTTTTTTTTAAAAATATGTACGTACAAAAAAATGAAGCTTCTAAAACAAAACAAATTATAATACATACAGCAATTAACAAATTTACTTACCTGCTTTCTTAATTAGTAGATTAAGTTTAATAAATAATGTAGATTAAGCAAGTAAACTTTTATAATAAAATAAAATTAAAATTTATGTAAAAAAATTGCTTCACCTCACAAAGCCGATGACATTTTCAAATTATGACATTTCTTGCTGGGTTAGCCGTTAGGTATTATGGATTTATTTAATCGACAATATCGATTTTATTTATGTTGAAATCAGGCTGATTCTGAGTTAAGAGGTCTTAGCTATGATTATTTTTGTTATGACAATTTTTTTAAGAGGAATACCTTAATTGCGATTCTGTGAACGTTGTCATAAAAAAACCTCATAATAACTCTACAAATATATTTTGGAGATCTTTCAAACGGATATTTTTATAAACAAAAGTATTATAAAATGTCATATTTTCTTTTTAAATAATTTAAATACAAATTAAAATACCATATAAATTATTATTAAGAATTATGGTATATTATATAATAATTTTGTATAAAAATCAAGTTTATGTTTTATAAAATTTTTAAGGTATCAATAATTTTTGTTTGTGAAAATACCAAACGCCATTTTCAATAACCAAAAATGTATTTTATTTTAGAATAATTTATATACAATTAATATAAAATTATACCATATATTAATTATTTTGCAATAAATTTGTGAGAAAAGAATTATTGTTTTTCCTTAAAGTTTATATAAAATTTGCAAAATTTTCATAAAACAACATGAGACGTAAAAGTTTGATATTGCAAATATCGCCATTTTATTTAAAATCAATAGATATCAATATATATTTTGTTTTATATTTTTGATTCAAACTAAAATAAAATATAGGTAATTATTATAAATTTTATAATAATTACATAAATAATTCATAATTAATATTTCATCCTTTATTAATATAATTTTTCATACAAGAATTCAAATAAAAAATATGAAACTTTAAGTTATGATGCTTAAGATGAGTCTTAGCTAAGAGAAAAGTCTGCTATGACTATTTTTACATCTGTGATGGTATGTCAGAATCAGCCTGCAAATCTAATGAGTAAAAAACTCATACATTGTGCATGCACCGTTACTTTTAATCATGAGAGTTGAGCAACTTTTGACTGAAAATTGGCGGGAAACAATCTGACTGAAAATTGGCGGGAAGCAATCTGACTGAAAATTGGCGGGAAGCAATCTGACTGAAAATTGGCGGGAACAAGATATGCATTAGCTGTATGTGTAAATGCACAACACAAATTGATTCATTATAATTAAAATTTATTCAATAAAACAATATAAATCCATAGCCAAAGTACATTAATTCGATTTGATATTTCCATTATTCTAACTGATTGTGGATACTGGATACATACTAGATTTCATTTTTTCAACAATTTCATTTTTTGACATAACGAATATTCTAAATTTTATTACAATCTTCAGATACATAAATATTTTGTAAGACATCAGGTTTAAATTCGTAATTAATATATGGAGTCACATTTTTCTCTAGATAATATGCAGTAATTCCTTGCTCTACTTTACTTAACGCAATTATTAATTTATAATGTTTGTTCGGAATCAACAAAAGTGGTTTATTAAACGTAGTGATAACATCTAAATGGTCAGGTTTCTCGTTTGTTTTCCTTTGTACTTCTTTTAATAGTTGATCATTTTCGTCAAGTAATTTAATACTAAAATTTGTATTTACTGGAATTACCATACAAAAACCTTCAATTTTTGATTCTTTTGTTACTGAAAACTTCGTTATATTTTCTTCGCGAAGAATAACCACATTTTTAATCATTGGTTTTCGTTGCGTATTCATAAAATTAAATTTGTTGTCTGCTTTACCTCCTATTATTTTATAAATTGATAAAATTTCAGCGTCAGTTAGAAAATTATCACCCAACTCTGTACAGCTAGTAAACTCCGTAACGCTCATAACTGGGAAGCGAATTAATTTAATTATATTTTGTAACACATGCCTTCTTTCTTTTATGTTATTATTTACCATATGGTAATTATTGCTCCATTTTATTACTGCATTAAAAATTTCAAATTCAGAACAATTTTCGTGTAATTGATCAAAACATAACAACATTTCTAGCATGTTTAAATCAATTGATAAAAATTCATCAGTTTGTATAATATTATGAAATTTTAAAGCGATGTGGAGTTCAATCAAATCTTTTAACAAAGAATAATTTTGGTTGACACTGAACTCCCAACACTTCAATAGTGATAAGGATTTAATATTATCAGTTATAAACTGTAACGTTACGTTTTCTAAATTATGAATTTTATATTCTCTCGCTAGTTTCAATAGTTGCAAGTAATTTTGAGTGTTGATTTCACACCAATCATTATAGATAAAATTCAAAAATTGGTAAAATACTTCATATGACTCGTTTTTCAAAGAAATAAATTTTAGTTCGCCAAAGTTGCCTTTGAATTGTTCAAAAAACACGGCACTACGTTTAGACAGCTCAAAACAATGCGCAAAAATTATCTGTTCTTCTACTTGAAACTGAATATCGGCAAGAAATTCGTTATTGAATAAAATTTGATTTATTTCTTTCATCGATAAATCAGAATCGTGGAAGTTTACCATCTTCAATTTGTAATTATTATTAATAAAGAAACACCTTTCAACTGTATAACTCTTAAGAACAGCACAAATTTGAATAAAGTATTTTGGCATTTGACATATTGATATAAAGAAGTGCGTTCGATATGTAGAAATAGTTTTTTTAGGTCCTTAGAAATAAAAATTATAGTAAAAAACGGTTGGTAAGTTACAGTGCAGCAAAAAAATTGAGCAAATTTCCAGGAAAAAAGAAATTTACGGAATGTAAGGGTGGATTCTAATACTAAGTTTATACCACCGATAATTTAATAGAATAATAGTTTGCAATAGCTGTATTATTGGTAATTACACAAAACATTTTATCTTCAAAAAAACCTTATTAATATAAATTAAAAACTAAAATACACAATTGTTGTTATATATACTTTATACTAATAAATATTATTAGGTTATGCTACAAGTAGTAAACGTTAAATAAAAACGCTGTAAATCAACAATACGTTCACAAGACACAAATTTACAACTGCTAACTCCGACCGAACTGTTGAGAGCTTGAAGCTAGCTGCTAACGTCGGGTGAACGCACCCATTAATATAATTCGACCTAAATTTTTATTCGGTTACTACAATTCCTATTTCACAACTACCGTTTTTAATTTTGAATTTTATATTCAATTGTTTGAAAAAGTTTTGTAGTTAAGACGTAATTCTTTTTCGTCGCGAATTTTTAATAAAACTAATAAATTTATAACTATCAATATTTAAAATGGATGTTATAAAGCAAAAATTCAATATGTGGATGGATAAAATGGGTAAATATACTGATATGGTATGTATCCAAAAAAATAAAACCACACATTTTTTTTCATTTTCTTTTGTTTTCTTTGTATAGGATGAACAAACTGCAAAAATTTTCATTAAAGGATTTAAATGTATTTATAATTATATACAACAAGATCAAAAAACATTTGAATCTTTAGCCATAAATTGGATTGTTATACTTAATGTAAGAAATATACATAGAAAATTGTTATTTCAAAACTTCTGTCCTTCATTTTGTATTTTTCTTTCAGAAATCAAAACCAAAATTTGATGAAAATATTTTCAATGAATCAATGATAAAAATTTCGAAAATTATAATTAAAACATCGCTACATAAAAATATAACAATATCATTTCTAAACGATTTTATAAATGAGTTTCTAGAAATCGTTAGTTGTTTGCCAGATAACTGTAAAGAACGAACATTTTATGAAAATAAAATTGAATTTTTGGGCGTATTAAAAGCTATACATTCATGTGGATTTTTGTATGTACAAAAAACTTTTACGAAAGTGATTTTTAAATTCTATTCGGCCTGTTCGAAAGAAAATCGTTACGATGTGTTGAAAGAGATGTTTGGGAAAATGCAAGTTGATGAAAGTATTCTGAAACGCTTTGCAAATATCCATTTGGACACGTTTGATATAGTAAGATTTAAATTTTTATTTTATTTAATTATTTGATGAAAAAATTGTTTATTTTTTGTTGTCAATTTTCAATTATTTAGGTATTGTAATAATGCCTTGTAGTGTAGACTATAGCTAGCTTTAGTGTGGTTCTTATCTTTTGTTAAGTTCACATTGTTAACTAAACATTTTTAATGATAAATAATTGAAGATTGAATTTAGAACTAAGCTACGGTGAATCTCCGGTATGCGTATAAAATTTGCATATGAATAACAATGTACTTATATATATCCGAATTGGTGGAGGCTCGTTATGAATGTTTTAGTAGTTTTTAAAAGTTGGGTATCGTCAGCTAAAGTAACAATCTTGATTTTTTTTTCTACGGTT
The DNA here is from genome assembly GCA_963693315.1 of Diogma glabrata. Classification (NCBI taxonomy): domain Eukaryota; kingdom Metazoa; phylum Arthropoda; class Insecta; order Diptera; family Cylindrotomidae; genus Diogma; species Diogma glabrata. The sequence continues at coordinate 23,615,928 of OY856188.1, read as the reverse complement.
ATCTTTTCCTCCTACTCTGTACAAAATTAGAGATTTTCTTTACTCAACACAAACAGTAAAATTCAAAAATCGGCTCTGTTTTTGATACAAATTTGTAGGGTTCCAGACTTTGAAACAGCTAATCGAGAAAAACGGCATAATTTTAGTGTCGGTCCCTAACGCAATTGATTCTCATAGCTGCCAATGAATTTTATTGAACTTAAAATGTCCATAAAATTGTCCATAAAAATGACGTCTATTTAGAATGACCTATCTGAAATTTGTTACCCTGTGAATAGCTTGGAGTGGAAAGGAAAAAATGCATTTCTTATATACCGCTCGATTCTTTTTTATACAAGTTGGGCTTTTTTAAAAAAATATCACTTTTTATTTAATTCTTCTGTTGTTAGTTTTGATATATTACTAATAATGTGTATTTTTTCTGTCCTAAGCCCTAACCCCAAACTTAATCAATGAAACAATCTTTCACGTCACAAGATGATAAGTTAGTTTAAAATTTCACAAAATAACTAGCGAGTTTCCCAATTTTCATAATATTTCATATTGGATAACTAACGGTGCATGCAAAATGTATGAGGTTTTTCCTCATGAGATTTGAGCAACTTTTTATTATTATTTTTTAAAAGAAATACAATGCTTTAAAATGTAGGTAGCTCAATTCTCTATTAATCATGAGGAAAAAGTTACGAAATTTTTAACTTTTTCATTGAGGAAAAAGTATTTCAAAAATAATTTTTTTTTTCTCAAAATAAATTTTCATACAAACTTGGATCTCATGAGTTAAAGTATTTTCATTGTGCATGCATTGTAAAATTTTTAATATCTTAAAAATGATTTAGACCAGGTTGAGCGAGCCAAGTAAAGGCACCACTATGATAAGTGTGGCACCACCTAATTTTATTTTTTTATTTTTTAGATCGATAAAACAAGCAAAAATTGTTCTACTAAAAATTTGTGAGCTTCTTCGTTCACGAGATACAGGCATTTGAAAAAAAAAATTTCATACAAAAAAACTTTAACATTGGTTTTGTATTGCCAGAAAATTTTACTAATTCTAATAGTAATTCCATTAAAGTTTTTAACAATTTAACCAATATATAAGTAAATCACATACCTGGTAGTTATGTAAAATAGTTTAAATGTTTTTAAAACAAAAATATTCATATATTTTATACGTTCAAAGATATTCTTGCTTAAAGTTCACTCATATTTCAAATTTTTCTGATGTTGGTTCACAAGCATTCACCCGTTTAAGTTGCAACTTTATTGTTGCTTAACTTCATTGTAAACGATGTTCTCTTCTTAACCACCTTTCCATCTCGCCCCCATAGAAATATCATGATCCCATAGAATGCTATTGTAATTATAATGCTATCAAAATATTATTTCATCGCTCGTATTTTGTTTCGCAAAAAAGTCCAAGCCTAATACGCTGGTTTTAGTTTTAATGCTCGTCCAATTCATTTGCATCCTGTGTAGCATTTTGTTCAGACATAAAGCATTTGCATCCGGCTGCTTTCAAAAACCACACCTGATTCCACTAATAGGGCATATCCTATTTGTCCTGACAAATACGCATGGTATCTTGATGAAACTTTGGTATATGCTCTATGTTCACTTGAAAATAGAAGATCTGGATTCATTTCAAAATTGGACAAAATGGCGTGTTTCTCCCGAAAACTTTTAAGTTTGAATCATCAATAACTTGTAATCCTGCATTTCAATCAAATTGAAACTTGGGATATACGGTTTTAGAGCTGTTTCCAATATTTCTGTGTGCCAACATCCGGTTAAAAAGTTTGATTTTGCTGTTTTTATCCCTACTGTAACCTTTAGTTACAAATCGATTGGTCCACCATACAACAGGCAATTTTTCTCATTGCTTTTTATGTTTGTTGGGAGCATACAAAATTCGTTCGTAAATGAAATTCGATGCCACTTTAAAAATAGATGAACATATGTATGACGAGGAGCTGATTAGTTTTTGAGCGATATTGAATTGGAGTCCCCGAGCACCTTTTTTGTTTTTAAATTCTATAACATCTGTCTCTGATAATCGAGTTGTATGACACTTGGTACATAAGCGGTTCACAAAAGTTCTTCAGCCCAACTTCCGGTTTTTCAATTATTTTATTGCAATTTTTTGCATTTTTTTTTTCTGTGTCTTTATACACACTACAAGCCTACAATATTGAAGTGATTATGAAGAACCTTATGAAAAATGTTTCTATTAGTGTGAGAACTTTTGGGACACATTGATCAAAATTGTGAGGCGTCCACCATACAACTGCTCACTTTTCACACTTTGTTTTTAAAGTTTTCTGGGAACATGACGATTTCCTTCTTTAATCAATTTTGATGGCACTGTGACAAAAGATGGAGATTAGATTTAAATAAAAAAGAACTGATTAGTTTTTGAACGATACTGGAATAAGTCGTAAGGGGCCGCCCGAGCACGTGTTTATTTGAACCTTCAATAACATAAGTTCCTGATAATTGATTTTGATGAAACATATGTTAAGCGTGTGATTTGTAACAGTTCTGCATTTCAACTTCCAGTTTGTCACTACCGTTAAAATTTTTTCATCTATTTATCTAGAACATTTTTTTGCTAGAGCTGTGGTGAAGTTAGCCTATGAATCAGCGTCGCGATATTTTTTATTATATGTTCTCAAAACCAAATACGCAACAACTTTTGCGTAGAATCACCAACGTACAAAGTGTAAAAAGTAGAGCTATATATTTCGATTTTTTGAGAATTAAAAAATGTAATTACATTAGAAAATAACCGAAAGCAGTACATTATAGAACAAGGTTGAGAAGTAAGCTATTATTGACCGAGAACTTTTAGATCCTGAGGCGCGTAGCGCCGAGGGATATAATGTTCGAGGTCTATATTAGTCTTCTCAACCGAGGTTTATATAGGATATTTTTAACTACTAACATTAATTATCATATTTGCTTTGATTAGATTTCGATATTAGTCATTTTCCATTTCATTTTTTAAATATCTTAAAATATCAAGTAGCCTGAAAGTTTAGTTTCATACAAATAAAACGAAATAAAGGAATTCAATTATTATTTCTTTGTGTTTTTTTTTGTTCATTTCAATTAAAAATTAAAGGAAAATTTGTCATTATTAACCTAGGTAATTTTTTGTTATTATTATTGATCTAGCTTGAGAAAAATGACTTCTCATTGGGGCATCCGAGTAAATAATGACGATTTCTCAAGTTAGTAGATAAAAAAATATATTTTTTGTAAAGATGGCGAGATCACTGATAGACAACTTATACAAATAATGTGATAGAAATATTATATTTCGCAATTGAGTGCCGCAAAAAAATGTTTTACATTTTTAAAACACAGAAACACCACGGCAGATTATGAAGCCACGAACCCAAACCAAATATCAAATCACTTCAGTTTACAAAAAACAGTTTTAATTATCTATTTGTAAGAACACTCAAAAAAGGATTGCTTACGCGGTTAAAATGTCTTGAAAGAAAAAGACCGCAGTTTCCAACAGAAAAAAACGACTGAAATAAAACTAAAATAAAATCATTAAACATATGCTTGTGATAATTAAACCAGATGAAAATTTTGAATAAAATTTTTTATTTATTTCATTTAGGATTGTCGGTTATTCTTAAACGCACTAAACCGAAGCAAGCAGATATGCAACATATTTTCTGTTCCAGCGATAGAGATCTTCATCGAGGATATCCAAGTGAATCCACCAAAGGTTGTGTCCATCAAATATGATTAAAAATTTAAATGCTTTTTAACACGATCCCTATTTTAGTTTAAAAATGTAAACACTTCATTCTGGGTAGACTTCAGCTTCTCTGCATTGAGTATCTCATTTTATTGTGATCCACTAAACCCTGATATTCAAGATAAGGATTGGCCTCTAATAGAATTTGGAAGTGATATAATAAATGATATATTTGCCTCAATGTAATATATATACAAATTTCAGTGTTTTAAATTTAATCAAAACAATTTTTTTTAGTGTCGAATCCAAATTGGAGTTTACTGTCTTCCTAAGTGATTCAATTCAAGTATCAGAAGAAAATTACAGTGAATTTTTGAATTCAGCAAGAAAAGTAACTTTGAAATTTCCTATAAATAATGATACAAAAATATTGAAACACAATTTTATGGTGTCGTTTAAAAATGTAAACCAGGTAAATGTAAAACATTAATAAAGAATACATAGTATGATAATCACTGTTAATCTTTTTTTCTAAATATTAGAAATCAATAAGCGAATCCGATGCAACCGTAAGTAATAAAAATTTGAAACAAAAAATAAAATTACAAAGTCCGAGTAGCCAACTTTTATTTAAACGCGCCAAAAATGGTGTCATCAAAAACGTTGTTAAATATGATACAATCTATGAAGATGCGGATTCTTTTAAACACCAAAATCTTGATAATGATACCAAAAACTGTTCCAAGCTAAATGCGTTAAGTGGCACTGAAACAAATTTTTTCAATAATTCTGTAATTAGTGATAAATGTTATAATGAAGATATTCCGTTGACCTTTAACGTTGCTAATCAAATTGTTGTCACGAAAAACAATCAGAAAAATTTGGACAACGAATATTCAAATTTTAATCATTTAATAGAATCAAACAGAGCTTCAAATAATGAGTTAACTCAAACAAATCAAAAAACTCAAATTCAAGTTCTAGATAAAGAATTAATTCAAGATTTAACTAATCAATCATTAGTTAAAACCTGGGTGAGTAGCTTTATGAAAATTGTTTTTATCGTAATCTATATTAATAATTTTTTTTCCCTATAAAGGATAATCCAACCGAAAATAAAAACAGAGAAATTGTCGACAAAGAAAATATACAAATAGAAGGGAAGGTTCAAACTGAAATTAAAAAAAATAACAGAAATTTAGGTGCAATCATTCCTAAAAAGAAAACATACAAAAAACGTAAGGCTGATCAACAAAGTGATCAGAAATTGGTGAATCGGGTTCAACCATTACAAACAAAAAAGAATATTAAAAACAATATAAAACAGATTGCATCTGAAAATTTAAATGTCGAATCAATTACCGCTATAACAAAAGATTTTCTAAAACGTGATCAAAATGTTAAAATAAAATCGAAAGCTGCAACAGTATTCCAAGACTTGACAAACAAAGTTGACAATACAGGGAAGAAATTAGTATTGAAAAAAAATACTGATAACAAGCTTTCTTCTTTTTCATACCGACGAAATGGTCCTAATACAGACACAAAGCTTGGTTATCCCAGTGATTTAGACAAAATAAATATATATGAGGATTCCCCAACCCAACCAGTACAGAGACAATTACGAAGTTTGAGAACGACCACAAAACGCTATTGTAGCTCAAACGATGGCTTTAAAACTACAAATTATAGCTCTGAGTCAGACCCATTTGACGAAAATGTAAGTAACATTAACCAAACTACAATTCGAACTAAGAAAACCTTCAGTGTAAAAAAACCTCGAATGGAAACTATTACAAAACAATTGGCATCAGAAACTGATGACGTTAGGTCGCATATAGCTAGCTCACAAGAAAATGCAGATATTAAGAATAATCAAATCAGCGTTGAAATCGAAGTTCATACTAATAATGACGTTTCGAATCCAAATCAAGAAATAATTGATTTAACAAATACTAATAATAATCTTGAGGCCCTTCAACAAATACCATGTGATCCTATTACTACTGCTCAAAATAATTTAAAAAATTGGATTAATTCCACAGCCAATACTCCCCATAACTTTTTTGAGATATCGAACTCTATTAGTGGTATTCAGCATAAAACTGTAGAATCACAATCAAATCATACATTTAAAGCTAGCGGAATTCAAACGGCGCCATTTCCTATTTCTAATGCAGTCGTACCAAGAATTAATCCAAATCATTCTTTTAATACTGAAAATACTGTTCATCGAACCTTTTATGAACAAAGTAATGTTCCATCATCACTGAATAATTTACACGGTGTTGAAAGTAGGTGATGATATAGTTGATATAACATTTGTTATAATCCTTTTTTTTTTTTTTTCAGAAAATATAGACGAAATGAGCCACAAATTCAAAACTACTTTAGAGCATATTGTTGAAACACATCACCAATCTTTGCTCAACTCTTCTAAACCAATAACAGAGGAAACATTTTCAATTCGGACGGAATTGAAAAAGTTAAATCATTATAAATCAGTGGCGCAAAATCTAGATTACAAACTAAATCAGGTTGAAGAAGAAATGAAACGCTATCGTGAGAACCATGTTCACAATCTGAAGGTCATGGATAGTAGGTAAGTAGAACTTTGTGCTTAAGTAGCGTAATAGTTGTTTGACATAGGGATCGTAATTTAAATAGCTAGCCCTGCCCGAAATAACTTTGCCGCGGACCTGGTCTATCAAGTTGATTCAATGGATCATTTTTCCACTAACATAAATTTAATCAATGTACCGATACGCTGACAATACCCAGATCAGATTCTCGAACAAACCGCCTGTTTTGTTTTTGAATACAGTTTTGTAAACTATTTTCAAAATTTCAAAAAGATTTTATTTTTCATCTTAAAATGAAACAAATTACAATTTGAAAATAATAATAATTGCAGCGCCGTATTTTATTATGTAGAGATATCAGAATAAAAGTTCAATATCTTATGATTTTCAAAATAAACCGATCTTACCCTTTAAACTCTTCTTCCCAAGTTATCAGACTGAATGTACTATGAAAATGTTACAAATCTCTTTTTCTCTTTAATAAAAAGTGTAGGGTAATGGAATTTACAATATATGAATTAACACACCAAAACTTCGTTTCAGCGTGTGATCTGCTGCATGTGATTTCATCTAATAACGTTGATGTCATTAGTTCTGAATTCTGATCATCTACTATGATCATCGTATCTCAAACAGAAAACAGGGAGATGGGATTATTACAGTAAACTTGATCATACTTTACACATGAATAGTCAGTCCCTGGGCCCACGCCAATTTCATTTGCTGATTACCACATATTTTATACTTCGTGAAGCGCCTGTCCTTGACGAGCCCGAAAACTATTGTTCTGCTATTTTTCTCGATTCGGCCGCTTTTTCGTTCGGCAAGCTCCGAAACTGCCGATTGCCCGCGATATTATAAATTTGCTGTCACGATTTTGTTTTAACTTTGGGTGGTGGAAATTTGTTTTAGAACACTAGTAACCTTGTCCGACCTAAATGTGTCTGCTATTGTCAAGTCCGAAAACTGAAATTATGGTATGTTTGGGCTGTCGGACTAGACAATAGCAGACAAATTTTTGTCGGATAAGGTTACCCTCCTGTTCTAAACCAAATTTTCAACCCCCATAGTTAAAAAAAAAATTACAAGATCCCGGGCAATCGGCGTTTTTCGGAGCTTGTCGAACGAAGAAGTGACCGAATCGAGGAAAATGGCAAAACAAAGGTTTCCGAACTCATCAAGAACAGGCGCCTCACGAAGTATAAAGTATGTGGTAATAATCAAATGATATCGGCTTGGGCCTAGGGACTAGAACGAATATAGGGCTTGAAAATGTGGATTAATTGTGCTTAACCATTATGTTGTTATGCGTCAGATGATGTCGATGTCACTGTCTGTCTCATGTGCAATGTAGTCGAATCTGAGCCCTTTAACATTGTTAAAGGTCTATTGGACTAATATTTTGCGGTAGACTAGGTGTTGGTCTCCCTTGACTGAACTTGATGTATCTGCGCCATGCAACGTAAAGTCAGTTGCAGATATTGTGGCTATCGTTTCTGCCTTCGAGTTGCAGAATCTGCATCTGTCAGATGCAGCAAAGTCTGGTCTGTTAAGGTGGTGGTACATCGGACCGTGTCATGTCTTGCACTATGTTAATATCCTCAGAAATTCTCTCAAGATCGATTGATTTTAGAGGGGAGATGGGGAAGCTGCCTAGAAGTTATTTAGAATGCAAAAATCTCCGCCGTCTTCTCCATAGTTGACTCTTTTGTTCCTGTTCCCAGTTTGAGCGCACCTATATCACAGAGGCACACAAGTTTTTGTATTTTTGTAAGCACTGTCTGATCATATGTATATAGTTTGTTTTCGGCCATCAGATCAGCACTGCATATGATGGTATGGGTCTTATTATAATCGGATGTAACCAATGTTTTATTTTGGGGCTTATAGGTTTTATTAGGTATTCCTAAACAAGTTTCTGCAGGCGAAGAAAGGCTTGTTTGTTTTGTTCGATATGTCTTTAGTTGTGAGTTGCAAGTCCGCTTGCGGTGCAGAATCACACCCAAATGCTTTATCGCCTTGACTATTTGTATCTGTTCGATGTTAAAAACAGAAAGCTCGAAATTGAAGCTATTATTGTTAGTAATGACTACGGTAATGATTTTCCAAAAAACTGAAAATTCTCTCTTGCAAATATAGTGAGATTAAATAATGCTATCACGGTCATGAAGCTTCCATATTGTTCGTCATCATGTAAGTCATTCACAATAAGATTTGTATAAACAATTGCTATCTTAGTTTTTGAGTTTTTTTAAGAAAATGTAAGACAACGTGTTATTTTCGTTACACAAACGCATGATATCTGGAAGAAATTTTTGGTCAAGATAATAATGACACAGTTGTATCGATTAATCCAAATTCAGTTGCTTCCAGAATGGTTCAAAACTCAAAGTTTCCAATTTCAAAAAATAGAAAAAGAGAAGTTATAAATTAGTACAGGAAAACAAAATCTAGAATTGCAGACTCTCCATTTGGTAATCCAGTATCTATCGAAGAAGTAGATAAAGCAATATTAGTTATGAAACCTCATAAAGCAGCAGGGTGTGATAACATTTTTTCAGAATTTGTCACCCATTTTTCAAAGAATGCAAAAAAATGGCTTTCAAATCTTTTTTCCGATTGCTATAACAAAGGAAAAATTCCTAAAATCTGGAACATGGCAAAAGTAAAAGCAATTCCGAAGCCAGGAAAGCCAACACATCTTCCAGAAGGCTTCCGCCCAATATCTCTTCTCTCTGTAGTCTATAAATTATTTGAGAGAATCATTTATAACAGAATATCGAATATTATTGGTTTAAGTATTCCACAACACCAAGCTGGCTTTCGCCCTGGAAGAAATTGTTGTGATCAAGTATTGTCTATGGCCACACATATTGAAGCAGGGTTTCAAGACAAAAAGCAATCAGCTATTGTGTTTATTGACCTGAGCTCTGCATACGACACAGTTTGGAAATAGGGGCTATTGCTGAAATTGGCCAAAGTTATTAAATGTCTCAAAACTCTGAATATAATATCAGCATTATTATCTAATCGAAAAATTGAGGTTCATCTAGGAAACAAAAAAAGTAAAATCCGAAGTATTCGAAATGGACTCCCACAAGGATCTGTACTTGCTCCTATATTGTTTAATCTTTATACTAGTGATATGCCTGATACAATTTCACGGAAATTTGTCTATGCAGATGATCTGGCAATTTCAATACAATTTGCATATAACTCACTATCAACTAGAGAAGCTGAACAAATTTTACAAAACGACTAGGAAACATTAGTTAGTTATTATGAAAAATGGCGCCTTAAAGTTAATTATTCGAAAACCGAAGTGTCATGGTTCCATCTATCAAATCATAATGCGAACGATGTTCTCAATGTCTGCATTGGGGAAAACGTAATCTTTTTCAACCCAACACCAATATACTTAGGAGTGACACTAGATAGATCGCTTACTTTTAAATTACACTGCTTAAAACTGGGTCAAAAACTTAAGTCAAGAATCAATATTATTCAGAAGTTGTCTAGATCTTTCTGGGGTGCTAATGCTGAAACTCTGAGAATTTCTGCTCTAGCGATGTTATATTCAACCGCGGAATATTGTGCTCCTGTGCGGATTGACAGTATTCACACTCGACATATTGATACTAAACTAAATTCCTGCATGCGAATTATATCATGTACTATCAAATCAACACCTCTTCCATGGCTTCCAATTTTATCAAATATTGCCCCTCCAAAATTAAGAAAAGAAATGTTACTGGTCCGAAAAGTAACTAAAATTCCAAGTAACGATAATTTGCCAATCCATGTTGATTTGAATAACAGAAACCAAAATAGACTTGTTTCAAGATTCCCTAAAATTACATCTATTGGTAATATTATTGAGTACTCAACTAAAGATAGATGGATAGATCTTCTAACTAACTTAGATCTCGTGAATAAAGAAATAATTGCCGATCCAACTGTTAAAGTTCCTGGTTTCAGTGAATCTCGTCGTCGTTGGGTTAAAATTAATCGCATACGAAGTAACCATGGTTTAACTAACGCTGAACTTAATAAATACGATCCCAACATCTCTCCAAGATGTGATTGTGGATATCCTATGCAATCCATTACACACATCCATAGTGAATGCATCCTTAGAAGGTTCAATGGTGATCTAATCGAATTATATCAGTTAACACAAAATGCTATTTCTTGGATTGATAGTTTGGATATAAATATTTAATTGTCTCTCTTGTTTTCAAATGTACTTGCTCTTCTTTTAATTTGTAAATAAATATATACGATTAATAATATGATGAAACTTTTGAATTAAAATGAGCCGCAAACGCATTTGTGTTTATTTGAATATGGAAAATATGAGCTATGTTCAAAATTTGGCAAAGGGGTCGGGGAGGATATCTGTGGATCGTTAAACAACCGTTTTTTTAAGCTGCAATAACACACAGTCCTGACATTCATTTTGGTTGAAACTTAGAGCATAAGGTTTTTGTAATGTTCATAGTAATTTTGCAACTTCCGGTTTTTCACTTTCGGTTAAATAGCTTTATCCTATTCTTTTAAATATATCACAACAGCCACAGCTATGAAGTGTTTTTGACGAATCTTTGGTAAAATGTTTCAGTTAACATGAGATAGAACAAATTTGCTTTTGAGGTGTCTTGTGTATAGTGTTCGGTGTTCATCAAACAAATGCTGACCTTTTATTTTGCCGATAGGTTAGGTTATTGTGTTGGAGATCATTTTTGATATTGACATTTTAATGATATCTTCACATTTCAATACCTTCTGAATCGGTCTAGACTGAAACAGTGCGGAAAAATAAAACAGTGCGGAAAACCCCACTTTTTGATATTGTTGACAATATCGAAATACGCTGAATAGTGATTCGGAATTGCAAAAAAAATTTTGTTGGTTCTTAATAAAATAAAATTAAAATACCAATGCGAAGTCAAGATTTATGAGGAGGATAACTATTTGAAATCGAGATTAAATTTATTTCAGCCTGGATCAGTAAAATTCTTGACAAAAAAAGTACACTTCACTTTATTCTTTCGAAAATTATACAGTCCATGTTTCTTAGGGATTAGCCTAACGACTGTACGAAATCTAACCAAACAAACAATTTTGGTTATAGAATTTTATAATTACAATTTAATTTCTTTTATTTAGCTTATCCAACGCTATCGAATCTGTGAAAGATGACATGGAAAATATTTACAATGTCGAAGCTAGAAAAATAGCTGAATCATTTTCACGCATAGCGGGAGAATGTGGTGAATTTAAAAGAAACATTTGGGATAATTTAATTCAAAAATTTAGTGATAATGTTGAAAACTGTTTAAAGAACTATATGGAAGATATGTAAAGGAATAATAACTACCAAGTAAAACATATATTATAAAATTATATTGACCTGAATTCGGTTATAAATAACTTGGCTGGAGGGAATTGGAATTGAAGGTTTCCTGATTTTTATATTATTAAACATGAATTACATTTACTTTTGTTTTCTTATAAAAAACCTTATTTAATTTTTTTGTGAAATAAAACATTTAATTTAGTTATTAATAATTCATTTAATTAATACTTCTCTAAAAAAAAAACTAAAAATATTTGTCAACATTTTTTGCTTTATTACTTCGGTTTTGAAAACTGCCGGGTGCCTTCGGCCCTTTCGAAATTTTTGGCAAAAAATTATTTCGAATTATCACCGGCCTTGGGAAATTAAACTGGTAACTGTCCTAGGAAAATTATTAGTTGTAATCTCCCAAGGGCGGTGATAATTCGAAATAATTTTTTGCCAAAAATTTCGAAAGCCGAGGGCTTTTATCAATACCACTTGCTTGAGGATTTTTTCAAAAAATTATGAGAATTTGTCAACGAACGAGTGGAATTCGTTTAGAAAATTTTTTGCCATTTTTCATTTCTTTGTATAATTTTTTATGAAATATGCATTGGCTACTGGGATATCAGTTAATTATTTCAAAATTAGAAACTGATAATTTTTAATATCCCGGTAGGCCAGACGTATAACTGATTGTTATTAGTATAATTCAAACGTTATTGGTGAAATTGAATGATGTCATTACATTTTAGAGTTAAATCATATAATTTCTTTTGGTATTATATAAAACATTTTTTCAATATATTCTTCACTTTTATATTATAATATTCTCGTCCAGCCAAGACGTTAAAATGGCTTAGTTATACCAATCAACCTGTATAGTCTTAATATGTATTTCACAGTCAAAGCAACCATTGTTAAGGAGGGTAATTTATTGTTCACTTTTCGTGACTGATTGGGTCCTTTAACACAGCCCCGTCTAATTTTCGGGTGTCTGCCTTGTTGAACTCCCAATTAATCATGGAAATATGATACTAAATTGGTCACCTTAACTTTTGGTACTATTAATTTAATTAATCTTGGTGATGTAGTCTAACGACTTAACCAACAAATATAAAATAAAAAAAATAAATATTAGTGAAAAATGTTAGAGTTTTTGAAATTCAAAATCATTAATTAAAGTGAAGTGACAGTGAATAAAATGTATTTTGTGTAAATCATGTAATTGTTTTCTTTCATTTTTATATAAAATATATAAAATTACGATGGTTTTTAAGTAAATAATTACAAAAATTTGTAGTGATGTCATAACAAAAAATCCTAAATTTGTATGGGAATTTCAATTTTAAGAGGGCTGTATCTCGAAGCCCGAGGACATTTTGAGGGTAATGCTTGAACATTTTTATCTTGTTTAAGCATGAACTCCCTAAAAAAATGTCAGAATGAGGGGCCTCGGATTGTGGAGTGGTACCTTTTTGTACAAAAAATTGCTCTTTTTTTGATCTGAAAATATTTTTTCTGAATCTAGAATTTTTGGTGGATCAAGTTGCAAATACAATAAATTTACACAAATACATTTACAAATCTGTAAAATTAGTAAACAAACAAGACGTCATTTATTTGTTATTATTTTATTAAAGTGAAATAGTTATTTGTTTAAATTAAATGTATTGTTTAAATCGTGTTTTAAATTCAAAATTAATAAAAAATTATTTAAATATTATTAATTAACAAAACCATTAAATGGGAGTTCACAAACACAACTACAAATTTAGATCAAATTTTTTCATATTCGTTTTGTGAAAAAAAACATCTTAAAAAACTCACTTTTCCTGCTCTTGTAAAAAGAAAACGACATTAATATATTATTGAGAAAAACCAAAAAAAGCTTTCCAATTCATTTTAACATTTATTTTATTTACTACTAAAACGTAAAGTAAATTCTTACCTTTAATCTTTCTTTTGAATGAGTTTCTAAATGCCTGTTTAAATCTGATGGGCTTGTAAATTCTTTATTACATTCAGAACATTTAAACAACCTTTCACGTGTATGTGTGTTTATATGTTGTTTAAGTCTACTTTTGGTTTCTAACTTCTTATTACATAATTTACAAGAAAACTGAAAACAAATAGAAAAACACTTTAAAGTTTCTTTAGTTTGGTTTTTTTTGCTTTATTTAAACATTTCATGTTACAAAAAGGCAAAGCCTTGAAATAGTAACAATTAATTCAAATTAAAATCAACAAACATAAGTACAATTAGTAGATTAGATTAAAATAATAAAAAAAGTATAATAAGATTAAACAAAAAATGATTAAAATATAATAGAAAACTACTGTAAAGGAAAGTATTTATCAAAACAAAAGTATAATCTCAACATTTAGAAAGAATTATTAAAGAAGTCTTACATTAATTTTGAATTTTGTTAAAGATGTTTCCATATAGGAAGTTCCAAGTAGGAAGTGCATTCAGCCAAGCCTGAAAACAAAACTGAACTTCTAACTACATTTACACCGAAAAAAAAACGTTGGTAGAATAAACTACAAGGCTTGTTTGATTTTGCGTCTAATATGAACGTGGTTATTTTAACCAATGTAGCATTGTCAATTTATTTAAAAAAAAAAACGTAACAATTTTCATTATTTAAATCAACAACGGCGTGATCAATTGCCTGGTTCAAATAATCACAAATCATAGTTGAATTAAGTAGTATGTTCATGTTTTTGTTTGAGAATTACATATTGTGTTTGTTAAAATAAAAAACGAGAAGAAACAAAATTCGTTTATTGATAATAATAATAAACAAAAGAATAGAAATTTTTTTATATATTCTAAGATGGCTGGTTTTATTTAACATTTTAGGAAATAATTTCCATTCGTTTAATTGAATTGAATAATTTTAATATTATCTGCACATAAAATTTTGTGCAAAAAGAAATTTTTTTGTGAATATAATATCACCAATCTTGTTAAATTAATAGGCTCTTTCCATAATTAATATTATTGATTTAAACAAATTATTATATTTTTTTAATATTTTTTATTTGTCTTTTTTCATGTCGATTTATCGAAATTTTAATTTAATTTTTCATAATAATGAGAAAGTTAAAGAAAATTAGTATTATTTTCTACACATATTTCAAATATTTAAATTTTTTGATTTCTGAATTTTGGTCTTTTAAATTGTATCATTAAAAGAAGTCCAAGCGGCACGTATATCCGCTAGAAATAGGAAGATTTCGGGACCAGACAGCTTTGTGTACAAATAGAATTTGATATGTCGGATTAGTTTAAATAAAAAATTTAAGTAGAAACAGAATAATCCCACAAATTTATCAAACCAACCAAACTAAATACATAAACGGAAACTACTTTATCAATGCAATTTCGGAGCAGTTTTGTTTAATATGGTTAAAATTAATAACATATTAAATCCTTTGTTGGATTATCGGTTGTAATACCACGAGTCATTAAAATTTTTTCGAAAATTTTTTGATTTTACGAATTAAATTATTTAGCAACACTGCGAATCAAAGCGCACAATAAACCACGAGTCCGCAGGACGAGTGGTTTAAGTAGTGGTTTGATTGAGCAGTGTTGCTTAAAAATAATTTAATGAGTAAAATTGAAAAATTTTAGACAAAAATTTCAATGAAGAGTGGTATTTAATGAGATAATTTTTTTTAATTACAATTTTGTTTAAAATATAATTATTAGTTTCTAAATAAAATTTTTCTACAAATTATTCAATAATACAAAATTATGTAAAAATGCAATTCACAAATAATAAAAATGTCCGTTTTCATTCACAAATGGTTGCATGTTTATGTTTATTTGTCAAAAATAAATTACAAATTTATAACAGTTATGCGCCTACTAAGATAAAATTATATTTCATTTTGTTAGAAGAATAAATGACAACAAAGAATTTTCATAACGACAAAGCAAAATTATCGACGACAAGAAGAATTGCCGACAGTTAAAGCAATGCCTACTGTTTAAATATCATAGTTTGTATGAATGAAAAATAAAATTTCTGACAGTAAAAAAAAATTATCGTTCTAATTACGTCACAACTGTAATTCTACCACACATAATTTATAATCAACAACAACATCAAACAACTTTTACACCTCAAATATAATACAAATATCTATCAATTTAGGAAAACTTTTGTAAATTTTTAATCAATATACATATATTTATTTTAACTAAACCACTTCCAAATATTCCAAATTTCCAAAGAAACTATTCCCTAATTCAAAACAATAATGAATTTTCAAAACAACAACAACAAACATTCAAAACAACATTTTTTAAATTTTTGCGAAAAAAAATAAAAACTCGAAAAAAGAAACAAAAGAAAATTTATTTAATATTTCTATGGGATATTTTTATATTTTCGTGATTTGTCGTTGTAATTATATAGCATGAGAGTGGCTTGCATTAGGTTAGTATAATGCTAATTGCATTGGAACTTCTTGGATTAGACAACTGAAAATTTCTGAGGTTATAGTTGAAAAGTTTAATTAAAAGTTAGTATTAGTTTAAACAAAATAGACTCAAAAATGATGAAAGCATGGTCGTTAGCGTTTGTTTTCGTTTTAACAGCCCCAGAGTCTCAACCTCTGAACTTAAACAATTTGTTTTTTAAGTTTTGGATAGATTTATCCACGTATTTACGTGTGCAGAAGTTTTCGTTTTTGAGCTTGGTCTTCTATATCGAGGACAACAAAGTTTAGTAAATTTTTAAAACAGCTATAAACTATAAATAAATAAATAATAGCGACGTTCGTATAAAATTTTAAACTATGATTGCAAAGCGTCCCGCTTTAGTCCCGACTTGTGAAGAAAAGTCTCGCGTTGTAACTAATAGTCTAATTCAAAAATGCTTGGCGCAGTTTTGTTTAACTAATTTCCTTCAAATAATCTGCAGCGAATTGGTCGATAAAGAAAACCGATTAATCGGCAATCGGTAAGCGGAAAGATTTCTGATCGGTACAACCCTAATTAAAATAGACCAAATTTTTGATACGTTGATCGGGAATTTTTTCTAACTCCTCGTTTACATTTATCCCCGACCCCGGTCCGGATTTATTCGTACGTGCATTTTATTCATTAAAGATTATCTTCATGGAGAAACGCACCAATGTAAACGAAAACCTAGAAAAATTGTTAATCAGCGTGACAAAAATTTGGCCAATTTTAATGATCATAGAAAAGAATGACTTGTGCAGTGTACTATCATCTGCAAATATATTTATTGGGTTACTGGTGATTGTCAACTATTACTATACTATACAACTATTACGATACTATTTAAAAATAGAGAGAGAAAAAAAGAAGAAGAAAAGCCATCTAAAGATACTGAAAGCTATGAATCAGAATGCACGACTGCGGTGTGATATTAATATGCAACGAGCTTATTGTTTAGATTGCCACACATGATTCAATGAAAGCCTTTTGAGATGTGTAATACGATAGGTACGTTTTATTCCAAAGATGAGCTACATAGTGGGATCCGTTATTTGGGATATATGGGATCCGTTTTTCGGTGATTATTCCTCCATGGTATATGCATAATTTTCAATATTTAGGCTAGATGTCGTCTTACATGCAAAATTTCATTTTGATATCTTTAATAATTTGGGAGGAGTATGCGGACAATCGAAAATTCGAATCGAGGAAAAATGGAGTTTCGCTACGCTTCACTCCAAAAAAATCTTACTTTCGGATACGTATTTTATTACTGAATAATCAACAATTAATATTATTTTAATCAGACTTATTAACACAAAATAGCTTGATTTTTTTCAGGAGTTCCCAACATCATGGATTTTATGGTAGTATTCGAGACTTTTTTGGTCGCTGCGATCTACATTTTCCTGAAATTTGCAATGGTATTTGCTTCCTTGTTTGTTAACTTATAGTTTCTTTTCACTAAAGCCCATTAGCGTTCGATTGGCCAGAGTTCTAAGCAATTTGGTGGGTTTGCCTCTCTTGGCACTAAAACGATGTTGTTGTCTTCATATCACTTCATGGTCGCCTTGCTATAGTGACACGAGGCTAAATCCGGCTAAAAGAAAGTAGATACATTGAGTTGCCTCAGAAAAGGCAACAATCTATTTTGGAGACATTCCTTAATGTAAATTTCAGAATTTATAGATCCAGATGTCATAAAAGATTTGCTTCTCTCTCCACAGCTCCACATTGCCTGTTTTATGGAGAACTTCGTCATCTTTTTGGTCCGGAATTCTTTGGGTACATGTCCTCGTCCACGAAAAACATAACACTCTTGACCAGGTAATTGGGAAAACTTGCAGAGCACGTATGTCTCATCGTCCATTACGCAACAATCTTTGGTTTCAAAGAAATCGACTCTCAACTGTTTAGCTCGTTTTTTTGCCACTGTGATATTATTCTCTGCTTTTCTGTCTGGAATTTTTTGCACTTTGTACGATTTGAAGCCGGTCTTGACCTTAATTCTGCGTACTGACTTTTCTGACAAGCCCACTTTTTGAGCCAATTTCCGGTTTGAGCTGTTTGGATGCTTCTCCATTTCAGACACAGCTTTCCGCACCTTTTTTGGCGAGTGAAATCCTTCTGGTCTGCCACTTTTAGGCTTTCGAGTGAATGTGAGCTCTTCCTTGAAGTTCTTGATGACTTTTTCTGCCGTTTGTCTGGTCACTTTAGCTTCTTATGCAATTCGAACATACGACCATAGAGGATTTTCATTAAAATTTTTCAGAATAAATTTACGCACTTCCAAAGTTTTCGCCATTGTAAATTCAATTTCGGTCGTACAAAAACTAAAATTGGATGACATAATGAGACAAGTATTGCAAAGTATTGCAAAGATTACTGCATTCAAATTTATGGATAAAAACAAAGGGTGCAAAAGTTATGTCAGTTTTTCAATGTTAACGTTTTTTCTGCCTCAGTCCTATTTTGAGCACCCTGGGATAATCTGTTTAAGAGATATTATATTTTAGACTGACATGACAGAAGGCTTTAGTCCATAATTTGAAATATCACATTTGATTTCTTTTTTGGACATTGGTTAACTTCCAGCACGAACGAAAAATACCTGATTTATAGGATTTGTAGAAAATTTTGGTAAGAGTGGATGCAAGCTCTTTGAAAAATAATTTTAGAATAATAGATGAAATGTTGCCCAGACGGGAGGCTTTATTGATATTTGACTTCTTTAAAAGTGTTTCCACAATTTTGCGTTTGAAATGAAGTTCTGTCATATTAAATTTTGAAAACTTGCTTTTTTCAGGAGTTTCCAAAACAGTCGAGTTCAAATCAAAGCGTTCCACGAATGTGGTTTCTCTTGCTGCGTCTGTAGCAATTAAACCAACATCAATAATAGGAAGGGTAGAAGATTTGGTACCCGGCTTCAAGGCTTAATAGTTTTGTAACACATAATCACTAGGTTTTCCGCTTTCCCTTTCTAAATTTCTTTTCTTTTCGTTTTCATTTATATGTTTTGATATTGTGTTGGTCTTTAGCTATTTTAATCGATTTATAGGATTTTTATTATAAATCCAAATATTAAATAATCTACGTTTGTTTCTAAGGGCCAATTTTGCCCTTCGAAATCAAATATTTTTGTTAGGTTACTTCGGTCTGAAAGACCTAAGTATTACATTCATGAGCTCAAAGTAAAATTCTTACCCCCACTTTTTTTGACATTTCTCGACGTTTTAGGACCTCCTGATTCTAAAAAAGCAAAAAAAAATGTATGTCTGTCTGTAGACCGGCCGTCCGTCATTACCTACGCTGCAGGGAAAACCGCTGGAGGGATTTCAAAAATTTTTTTTTCTAAAAATAGGTATACCCAAGGGACATGTCCGAAAGGACGCTGTGTTCGATAACTGTACCGGAAGTGTGTCAAAAAAATCATTATGTGTGTCAAAAATAGCAAATTTTCATATTTTTGGCTTAAAAAACGTTCATTTTAAGTGATTACGAGTAGGAACATTAAATTTGGAAAAATCTTGATGGTAGGGATTGGTATGTGAGATCAAAAACTAGATTATTGCATTATAAGTTTGTCAAAAACATGTTGTCAAGTGTGTCAAAAGAAAGATTTTTATTTATTTTTTTACCTAATTTTTTGGAAAAAAATAAAATTAATTGTTTGTTTGAAATGAGATTTTATTATTATTATTGAGAATTATAGCATTATAAGTTTGTCAAAAAAATGCTGTCAAGTGTGTCAAAAAATAATTTCATTTAATTTTTAGCCAATTTTTTGTGAAAAAAATGTAGCTGTTTTTATGACGCAAATGTAATTGAAACTGAAATTGAACATGGAACTTTTTGAATTTGTTATAGTTTTTGAAATATTTTTGGAATTTTGAAAAAGTTTGTATTTTTGATTTTGTAATAATTTTTGCAATATTTTTAGAATTTTGGAAAAAGTTTTAATTTTTGATTTCGTAAGAATTTTTGGAATATTTTTAGAATTTATTAAAAATTTTTAATTTTTGATATTATTATAATTTTTGGAATTTTGAAAAAATTTTCAATTTTTGATTTTGTAATAATTTTTGCAATATTTTTAGAATTTTGGAAAAAGTTTGAATTTTTAAGAATTTTTGGACTATTATTGGAATTTAGAAAAAGTTTCAATATTTGATTTCATTCTAGTTTTTGGAATATTTTTGGAATTTTGAAAAAGTTTGATGTTATTTATTTTAACAATATTTTTGGAATTTTGATTATAATTTTCCGGCAACGTTATCATATATCGTGTTAGTTTTGTAATAAATTTTTAAACAGATATAAAAAATACGTGTACTTTAACAAAGAGTTATGTTTGATATACATCGCTGCCCAAAACTAAAAACCATGTCCTCGTGAAAGTTTTTTGCCGAAAACTATATCAAAATCCTTTACCCAGACCGAAGTCTTGATATCTCAGAGCTGTGAGATTTCAGCCCCTCCATATTTTCATTATTGAAAAAGGAACGAATTTATTGATGTCAAATTGAATAGTTTCAGGAATTCAGAATTTGTGATCAATTAAACTAAGGTAACTTTCTGATTCCTTTCCTTTTCAGTAAAGTTTTGAGCAGAAACCTTTGCATCGTCAGTATAAAACCATAACTATCGAAAGGGAAACCTTTGAAGATACTTCGGGAACGATTGCACTAAAAGAAAAAATTCAGTCACTACAACCTGTTTTGTTTCAGTCGAATGTTTCCTGGTTTTTGTTTTATATGTATGTAATATAGTGTTTATTTTTATATTTTTTGCACGGATTTTTGTGCGAGATTTTTTAAGTTACACGATTTTTAAATGTCGGGGAACGTATCCCCAAATTTACTATACGTCTCATGTATTTTTTTAAACGATTTTTTTTTAAACGTATTTCTTAGGAACGCATCTACCGTTTAAAAAAAGAGTTGGGTATATATATATATATATATATATATATATATATATATATATATATATATATATATATATATATATATATATATATATATATATATATATATACAGGGTGTCCACAGAAAAAGTTTCACCCCCAAAAATTTTTTTCTGGCTCATTTCTCAGAAATATGATGTATGAAAATATTATTGTAAATTTTATGCTTTTGAATATGACATCAACAAAATTGTCTAAATAATTTCCCACATGGGAAATTTCGAGGGAAATTTTATTTTTTCAAATGGGAACATCCTATTTTCTATCAAAATTTAAAACGTTCATAAAATTTCCTAAGCGACGATATATCACACTTGAATTTTCGTCAATAATTTGCCATGTTATGAGCGTTTGAAAAATCACCAGTATTCATCTAATTTTCTTTCCACAAAGTTAATTTAAAAAATCACGAAAATTAAATTTCAATTTAATTTATTCCATGTAACATATTTATTAATTTTAAGTACATTAATAACATTAAGTAAAAACATTACGATAATTCATTTTTTATTGAATAATAAACAAAAAAACATTTTTACAAGAGATGTTCGTAATGATCTCCGTTATTCTCAACACAAAAGTTGATTCTTCTTAAAAATTCAAAATTCACGGCTTCTAATGTTTCTGTTGTAATATTATTACAAATTTCACGAATGTCACGTTTCATATTTTCTTTTGTAGTTATTGCATAGTTGACACACAATTTATTTTTAATGTAACCCCAAAGAAAATAATCTAATGGAGTCAGATCTGGTGACCGTGCAGGCCAGGGATGTCTCGTACGATTGCTAATAATTCTGAGAACGAATTTGTTTCGCAAAACATCCAGCGAGTGTCTTGATGTGTGTGCTGGGGCACCATCTTGTTGAAACCAAATATTTCTTCTTGTCTCTAAATCAACTTCTTCGAGATCTTATTCGTTTTCAATGAAATTAATATACCTATCGGAGTTTAAGTTTCCTTCCAAGAAATATGGCCCAATAATTTTGTTACTTATAATTCCACACCACACATTGCACGACGAAATATGTTGATTCATTCGTTGTTTTTTCCAATGCGGGTTTGCAAAACTGTATTGATGTTCATTTTTTCTATTTCCAATAATTTTGTTAGAAAAACAGCATTCATCAGTAAACAAAATATTACGATGAAAGTTGGGGTTTTCTGCAACTTTTTCCTGAATCCACATGCAAAATTCGTTTCTACGCGGCAAATCAACATCACTGAGTACTTTTTTATAATTAAAATAGTGATATTTTCTTTTATCGTAAAATGACCACTTTTAAGTCTTTTATAAAATGTCAACATGTTTTTCACTTAAAAGATTTATAAAATAAAATTTTGGCGTTCGAATAGCAATTTCTGTTATTTGATCTTTCATTTTGACAGATTAAAAAATTCATATAAAAAATAAAAGATATAAGAATTGAGTATTTTCCTTAAAATATTTTGACAGATAAAATAGTTAATTTTAAAGCCGGGAGCCTAAACTGAATTTTTGTTAATACAAAATCGTCAGTTTTTTTATGTAAAGTGTTAAAAAATAAACTGAAAATTTATCTAAGAATTATAAATTACATTTAAACAAGTAGTAAGTATAAACTGGTTAAAAATATTTCATAAATTTATGTTAAATCGATGTTTTCGGTTCCCCGCAGTGTTGTTTAGTTACTGGAAAATCTTCAGTTTTATTTATGAAAAATGCCCAAAAATGATTTAAAATAGTTAAATAATAAACTAAACTACAAATTAATAATAATATTAATACAAGTAGTGTGTATAAATTGGTGAAATATATTCAATAAATTTATGTTAAAATCAATGTTATATTGCTGTATGTAATCTGTCGTTACGTCGTTATATTTCTGTATGTAATCTGTCGTTACGGCGCTATATTCTGTCTAATGATAATTAGAAATCAGTAATTATGTATTAAAATTTACTGCAAAACCAATAATAATGCAAATGTATTAAAAACAATTTAAATACAACACAAATCGATCTTGATTTGCAAGAAATAACAATTATTTAAGGTTTTCGAAATACAAATCAGCTGATCACATATGTCAAGTTTTTTTCGGGAAAAAAGTTGTACTATAAACAAAAAACATTGATTTTAGCATAAATTTATTGAATATATTTAACAAATTTATATATACCCTTGTATTAATACTATTATTAACTTGTAGTTTAGTTTATTATTTAACTAGTTTAAACTGTTTTTTGACTCTTTTCATACACAAAACTGAAGATTTTGCACTAACTAAACATCACTACTGGCAACCAAAAACATTGATTTAACACAAATTTATTGAATATTTTCAACCAGTTTATACATAATACTTTTATAAATGTTATTTACAATTCCTAGTTACATTTTAAAATTATTTTTTAACACTTTTCATACAAAAACTGAAGATTTTGTATTAACATAAATTCACTATTGGTCCCCGGATATTTGTGAGTATTTTTAATATTTCATTTTGACGTTTAAGTAAAAAGGTCAATAACAGGATAAAAGATTTGTATTGAATTGGGCCCATTATTATTAACTTGTAGTTTAGTTTATTCTTTAACTAGTTTATTTTTTGACTCTTTTTATACACAAAACTGAAGATTTTGTTCTAACTAAACATCACTACGGACAACCAAAAGCATTGTTTTAACACAAATATATGGAAAATCTTTAACCACTCCATACATACTACTTGTATAAATGTTATTAACAATTCGTAGTTAAATTTTTAAATTAGCTTCTAACACTTTTCATACAAAAACTGAAAATTTTGTATTAACACAAATTCACTTTGGCCATTCGGATATTTCTAAATATTTTTGACATTTCATTTTGACGTTTAAGTAAAAGGTTAATCCCAACAACTAAAAACTGACGTACGTGGTTTTGGAAATCGTTATTCGTTACTTTGGAAAACTTGTGGCGAAAATCCAAATTAAAATTTTCAAATTTCAAGTTAGTATGCGATGATTATTTCGTTGATTTAAGAAAAACAAAATATAATTCAATTATAGTTTTTCCTCAATTTTAAAAACTTCTCATTTTTCTCCAGTTAATAAAAAGTTCTAGTTTTTCCAAAAAAATTGATATGGCGGTTTTCAAATAAGTTCCTTTATTATTTTTGCTTTTTCTTTAAAACTTTATTAAATCAGTTAGATTTTCTTATTAATTTTAAATAAGTTGTGCAAATAAAAATGCTTTCATTTAATTTTTATTGTAAATTATAATGTTAAGTTTATCATGATTGGAAACAAAAATAACATGAATAAACTATTAAGTAATGTTCAGTAAAATATTGTACATTTATTGGATAGACATTGAAAGATAATATACGTTTGGTTATGTTTAACATTTAGACCTTGAATATGCTTCACAGAACAATTTCCTTCATTAATTGCTTATCACAAATGAAGGCACCAGTAATTTAAATTAATGCTATGTTGATTATTTAAAATGGATTACGGCTCAATTAGGAAGAACTTTTGGATTTTCTTTTTAGAACGAGCAGTGTTTTCAAATCACTGAAACTTTAAGTAGGATTATATACAGCGAGAATGACTAGCTGTAATTTATAGTTTGATTGGAAAGCTATATTTATTTAGGATTATTTACAGCGCGAATGACTAGCTGTAATTATAGTTTGATTCAAAAGCTATAAACTTTGTTGTTTTGTTATAAAGAAGCATATAAAAAATCTTCACTTTTAAGGAATATGAATGTTTAAAAAAATACAGAACGAATGAACACACTGCCGAATATTGAAAAAGAGACTTTAGAGATGTGAGTTTATAAACGTACATAGGGTTACCAACTGAGTATTTTTCACCCGGAGACTCAGGGTTTGCTGGCAAATCTCCGGGCTCAGGGTTTGGATGGCAAATCTCCGGGCGAAATAATAATTACATAAAAAATAAAAAATGTCGAATTTCTTTCAAATCACATAAACAGAATTCGTTTGAAAACAAAAAACACGAAACTCTGTGTATTAGAAAACGGCAGAGTTTAGTTTTGCAATGAGTTTTTTGGTTATTTATGTTGGTTCATTGGATATTTTGTTTTTCCATATTACGTATAAGCTAATTGATGTTTTATGTCTATTACTAAGTTTACACCAGTATCTAATTTGCTACGTATCAAATTTGCTAGCCATTTTCACCATCATACTTTTTAAATTTGATACGGTGATGTAAACTCTTATTAATTAGGTATGACATATTAATTTTTAGCGCGTCCTTTTCATTGTTAATTTTTTGGTTAGGAAAAAATAATTTCCATATATATTTTTTAAAAAAAACTGAAAACATTTATTATATTAATGCTAAAATTTATTTTACTTTTAATTTCAGCAAAAAAATCACATCAAACATAAATATATATTTATAAAATAAGTTGATTTATTTTTATTTTAAATGTCATACCTAATTTTAGTGTTCACACCGTAAAAATAATACCTATTTGCTACGTACCTAATTTGATACGTAGCAAATCACCCTACCAAATATTTGGTACGTACTTTTTTGATAACTGTTTACACCGACCATAGTCGACCTAATAAGTATAGTATGTACCTATTAGATCCTGGTGTAAACATAGTATATATTGGGTTAATGTTAATAGTTTTTTGTTGTTAGTTTTGAATGGTTTTGACATTTGAATTTAATTAGTGGCCCATATAAAACTGTGCGTATGTTAATTTTACTATTAAATAATAAATATCAGTCAAATGAAAATAATCCCAAACAAAACAATGACAATAAAAGAAAATGTTATTACATCTCGTTCAATAACGAATGGTTGAAAAATCAAAACTATGAGGGGCTCGAAAAAGTTAACGAGTTTACAGGAAAATGCAAATTATGCTGTATTAATTTCATGGAGATTAAATTAAATTAAATTTTTATCATATATATAATACACAAGCCACGAAAAAGCGTAGCCATAGTAAAGACGAGAATACAGAAGAGAAAGAAGATAATACAAAAAGGTATCAAAAATCAAAAAAGACTAAAATAAACGAAAAAAAAACGAAATTTTTTGAATTTCTTCAAACCCCCGATATAGAAGCCTAACTCATTTTTTGCACAAACAAAATCGTGACTCAATATAAAAAAAAATTGAAAAAATCGCCATAACGCCAACTGGAAAAATAAAACTCCATATAAAAAAAATTCAAAAGGATTTATTCAAAAACACCATTTTTTTGCATATGGCAATGTTCATTGTTTATTGCAAATGGCTTGAATCAGTAGGGCTATGATTTAGGAGGTTTTGATTTCTTTCAAATTTTATTCTCATTTCAATTTCAATTTATGCTTTGCTTGCGGATAGACGTATTATTTAGGATTGTGATTTTATTTCAGGCTTAAAAAAATATTTGTTTTAAAATTTGTGCAAATGCACAGGGGTCCCCTAGTTGAATTATATTTTTGTATATTATAAAATCTCCGGGTCGCGCGCTTTTAAGAGTTGGTAACCCTAAACGTACATCATAAGCAACCGTCGTTCACGATATGCCATGTCTTCCGTCAATATAGTGTGATGCTCCTTGGTCGGAACTGTTCAACTAAGATCCGGTTGGTCACGAATTCTAAACAACTAAATGAGCAGAGTTGAACCTGAAATTATTGACAAGTGTCCCGCATGTGAGGGCACGCCCCACGATGTAGACCACCTATTTAATTGCCCTGAAAATATAACTAACTTGACCAAGGAACATTTGTGGTACTGTGGTGATGAAGATGACCGTTTGGGCCAATTATGGTGGTTCTACGACTACCTGTTGTGCCAGTTATGGAGTAGTATGACTGACAGTCAATTGTGGTGTTCAAAACTGTAAGGGCCGATTGTATGAATGCGGATAGAAGATAAATCCTCGGATTAATCGTCGTTTGTATATATACAAACGACGATTAATCCGAGGATTTATCTTCTATCCGCATTCATACAATCGGCCCTAAATGTGATGTGTCAGGAGATCTGTCTGTAACGTCTGTTTAGAATACTTAAATTTATTACTCACCTCTATTGATTTTTCTTCTCAGACTCTTTCACGGAATTGAAATGCTTTACATTAGTTTTACGGACACTGTTGCCACTGAATAAATTTTCGAATGAAAATTTTTCAATTATATTTTTGTTTGAATACTTTAGGAGTCTACATTAAGAGTCTGGAAATAAGGATTTTTTCGTGCGCGCGTGACAAATTCTCGGGAAGTCATGCAAGCAAGGAAAAATCCATTTCCGGACGTGTAATGAACGATACATACTTTTTATTATACTTATCTGAAAACAACGCAAAGAAAAATAAGAAGTAAATTTAGAACATTTTATTTTCAAAGTAATTATAATACATCGTAGTAGTACCAAACATGATTAACATTTCCATAGCAACGATATATTTATTATTGCATTGTTTTATTTTCTGTCAGTTTAATTCATGTTAGTTTTAAAAAATGTACTTAAAATGTACTTTTTAAATGTTACTATTAATACCAACGATTCCTAAATTAATATACTAATTATGTTGTTGTTGTTTGTTATAAATAAATAATTGTTTTTTCAAAGAAATAAATATCAATTGTATTTTTTATTTAGCACACAAAAAAAATCGGAGATTGGGAAATATTTTCCGTGCGCTGTTCTGAAAATACCATTTTTACGTTTTTGTAAAAACAGATGAAAACCAGGTGTTTTCAGATAAGTATAATAAAAATTTTCTTTCGATTAAGAATTTTTTTTTTTAAGCACTTATCAATTTTTGGATGAAGCTTTTCTAATTAATTTTTTGAACACTTTATGGGATTTTCGTCGTAAGCCTCAACTTTTCACGTACCGGTTTCGTAATTTTTATTTTAATAAGACTTTTGGACCGAACTCTGTTGTTGATTATTGTTTTTTCTGTTTTTTTTCTCTGTTGTTTGAAACGGTTAGAGATGTGTGGTTACTATCATTAATTTTAAGCCACTTTCGTTCGCGAAACCCATATTTTTATCATGAAAACTTTTCAAAATGGTCGGGTCTACGTCCCAGAAGCACTCGAAATGAAATTTTTTTCGACCAATCAGATTAATATCGACAAAAAAGATAAGATTTGTTACAGGATTGGTTCGCAGTCTTGGACATTCACTTAGAAATTGTTGGAAATAGAAATTGATTTCAGATCTTCTTACATGGTTGTTTGAATACCTCAAAGAATCATGGATATTTACATGCGTAACTGTGCGGTGGTGAACTTTGTCATTATTGTTAAATTTAGCGCTTGTAAATGATGTGCCGTTGTTATCTAATCTAAAAGATTCGTCAATTCGGTCAAGAGAATTGAGTCGGTTTTGACGGTGCATCGATCATCATTAGAGAAGATATAGGGCTATACATTAGCAGCAAGGAATCCACGGTGCAACAATTTGTGTATTTTTGAAAATTGTTATGCGACTCTACGATGTATGAGCGATTGTTACGCGTTGATATTTCGCATACTATTGTAACGATGCACAGTCTAAAATTAACCTCACAAATGTAAATAACAAAACATTTTTAAGGTCTACATGCACCAATGCAATTTCTCGATTTTAATCTATCTAATAATTAAAATTTTATATCAATTTGATTCAACGCGGAAAGAATTGAACTAAATCTCTAAAACGCAGAAAGAAAATAATTTTAAATCCATTGTTTTAGAAATAACAGAAAATCTATATTCATGTACATATTATTGATAATTCACGAGTTTATAGAGTTTTGTCTCTATTAATCACAGTTTTGTTTTGAAATGTTAATTCAATCGTTTTCATCAGGCAGGATTACTTCTTCTTTACAAATCGTTTCACTGTAACAGGTGCTATAAACCAAATGAAATGATTCGTTTTCTTCAATATTGAGCTAAAAAAGAAAAATAAAAATAAATTAATAAACGAATTGCATTATTTTAACAATTTCAATTACACATATATACACAATTGTTTAAAAACAAATTGTGGCGTTAGGTTAGGTCATTCGTGAATTCATTTATTAATATTTTAAAGCAAATACATTGGCCAAAAATAGTTTTTACTCGAGTTGATTTAACTCTTAGATTATAGTTAACTTCAACTAATTACTAAATTAAAAATTTAAAATCTTCAAATCAACGAACCTACATGAAAAGGGACTTCATGTCTACAAAAATTTTAAACAAATTCATTTTTAAAACTAACTAGATGATAACACTGACTGACTAGAAATAACAAAAGTGACTTACTTCAGGTTTTGCGGTATTAATATATTCGGTTAAGTCTGTTTCAACTAAATCCATCTTCTCCGATTTTATAATGTTGGATAAGGCTGTTATACTTTTATTCATCGATTTGCCATCGACATCTGATAAGCGACCTCCTGTTCTTTCAGAACTAGTTTGTGATATTTTCTAAAAGTAAAGATTTTTAACTAACATTTTTTCAAGTGGAAACTGTAATAGAAGAGAAAAAGAGCAAAAAATAAAAAAAGAGAGAAAGACTTTTCCTTTTGATTCAAAATTTCCTAAAAAGCTAAAGAAGTGAGGGTAAGATTCGGAAAGTTTGTTCATGAAAACTTTATAGAATTATAGAAGGAACTGATAAGCTTTTGAGCGATAAAAGGGTAAAATGGTAAGGGTCGCCGGCTCACATGTTGTTTATAAGTAGAACAACTCGAAATCTATAACATCTATAAGAATAGTTAGTCATGAATTGGCAAAGCACTCTTTCGAATTTCCATTGGCCGCATGTTTGTTGTGTTTCTTTTTACGTAGAAGTTTTGCTGAGGCTTTCTTGGCGCATAGATAATCAGCTTAGGAGCTTCGGGTGATCTTTCTCGCAGTTTTTGTTCATACTCAACGCTTTAGCGGAACTCGTCGTCAAACCATTCGTTGTGTGATTTCGGCTATAATGGTTAATTGAGGCGTATGCCATTTTCATTGTGGTGATAAGCAGAGATATGTTTCTTCAGTTCTTGCATCTTGAATCACCTTTCTTTGGAATTGTTATGCATTAAACCGTCTTTCCATTTGGTTGGTATTTTACCGTTATTCCACACATCAACTAGTGTTAGAACTTTCGCTGCAGTTGCTTTGAGTAATTCTGTTGATATGTCATCGGTACCCATCGGCACCTTCATGTTCTTGATAGCTGTAAGGTTCCTAGTTCCTCCAATTCCATTTCCCAATCTTTAACTATCCAAAACCTTATTTCCATATATCCAAACTCATCAAAATGCGACACAAGCATTTTGATTTCATAATAATTATTCTGAACAAAATAATTGGTTTGTTTCATACATTTTTGCAAACAATAATTTTTAATTATGTTTGCAAAAATGTAAATATGTTACAAATCAGTTTGTTGACTTCGGAATAATTGTTATGAAAAACAATTATTTGATGTAGGTCAAAGCAATATAATTAAAGTGGTATGCTTTGACCAATAACAAACTAATTGATTATAATCACGCCCTTTCTTTTAATTTTCCCCAAATTATAAATTAAATAAATCAATTTACCTATGTACTTACACTCCCCTTCAATTGTTTTTCAATTTAAATTAACTTAAAGAATATCAAAAAATAATATAACGACTCCGATTAAAACCGTCAAGCTATTAATATTAAAAATAAATAAAACTGTGGATTAACATTAAAGTTGGTTGTGTGTTTTATTTTAAATAAAGTTTCTTAAAGAGTATTAAGACGGTCCGGGGTCCATAACATTTGGCGCAGCCGGGGAACAGCCACGACTGGCTGATTTGTGAAAAAAAAACAATTGGTATAATCTGTGAAATTTAAGTTTGGATTAAAGTCAGAACAATCAGTTTTAAAATAAAAATTTTTAAATTTAAAGTGAATAAAAAAAAAACAAAATTAAAATATTAAAAATCAAAGTGTCTGAAACCGCTGAATTGAGTACTGAAAAAAAAAATATATACCTGTAATCTGTTTATAAAATATCGTAGTCATAGTGATTTAACAAATTGTTGAAGAAAATCCAGTGCTTTAAAACTAAATTAAATAGCATATATTGAGCTATCACCAACATATTGAACTATCACACTCAAAAAGAGAAACTAATACAAAAAAAAAATCAATTTTCCAACCGTTCATCATCAGAATCAACTTATCAACTCAACGCAGCATTTAACGAATACAATACATTCAATAAAGAGACCGGTTCATCCAGGAAAATAAAAAAGTCAAAACATCAGAATTCATCCATCAAGAAAATATATCAACAAAAATCAACTCAACGCAGCAATCAACGACTTGGTTCATCCAGAAAATTTAAAATTCTTCAAAATTTTAAGCCAACCATCCATCCATCAAGAAATAATAATAACAACAGAAAATTTAAGCAACGCATAATCAACGATATGAGTGGAAAAAATGAAGTTTGGTGAGTTCTAGATTTATTATAATTTATTTTTTATATAATCTTTAATATACCATTTATTAAATAAACAAAATAAGACAGTTTTTTCTTTTTTTTACGAATAAAATTTTAAACATACATAAAAATCAGTTAGCAAATTTTCTCTTCTCTATCTCGTTCAAAATTTTTATTTTCAAATTAAATTAATTAAAATTATTAAGTCATTTTACAAAAAATATGAATAAAATAAATTGTTATTTAAAAAAGAAGGACTAATTAAATGTATAACACGCAGAATACTGACAAGTCAAACAAAATTGGGAAATCTACAATAGAAATTAGCGAAACTGACACCAGAAGTGAAGAGTCTGACAGTGGTAGTGAAAAGAACCAAAGACCTTTTACGAGAAACTATACAAAAAGCATCAAGCCGGGCTTACCGTTAAAATCCATATTGACCTTACCAACACAGGAACCCTTATCGTCAGCGCTAGACAAAAATTTAAAAAAAGAGATGAGTGACACATATGAAAGCATTTTTAAGATGGTCCAGTTAATTCCAATTTTTACAGGTAGTCGCAATAATACAGCCGTGGAAGATCTCCATGTATTTTTGAAGTATTGCAAAGATGCATACTATTATTTATCGGAAGAAGGTAAAAAAATATTTATGAAACTGATTACAGGACGACTTAGAGGCGACGCCTTTTTTATGACTCATTCTGAAAAATTTGAAGATTTAAATCAATTTTACAGTTTTCTTACGAAACACTATATACCAAAAATGTCTGTTCAAGAATTACTACATAAAATTAGTCAGTGTAAACAGCATTTAGGAGAGCCTGTACTAACTTTCGCAGAACGTATTCAGACCTTGGTAGCAACAATAAATAAACTTTCAAAAGAGACGAATCCAGGGAAAGACCTGACAATATTAAAGACGATAGTAAATGACCAGGCAATAACCGCTTTTAAATTAGGTCTAAGTAACGTTAACATCCAATTAGGCCTTTCCAGTAGTTTAGAGACAAATTTTGACAAATCACTAGAACTAGCAACAAATTTAGACAAATTCGAATACCAAAAAATGTCTATACCTAGTAGTCCAATACACCATCTCAGTGAATTATTTAATACAATGCACATACCACCATCAATAAATACTGGTTCGACACACATTGTTAACACGATAGACTCTAAAAATGAAATTACTGAGTGTGAATTCTGCCGAAGAAAAGGACACACTATACAGAATTGTAGAACAAAAGCTAGAAGTCCTTTTTGCACCATATGTCACCAATACGGTCTTGAACATTTTAATTGTTGGAAAAATTTTAATTACCAAAAATCATACAATTTTGAAAAGAGAAGGAGTAACTTTAACTCGAATAATTTTCAATACAACCCGTATGGGCAACAAAATAATGCAAATTATTACCCTAGGAACAATACCAGTTACCAAAGAGATAGTCTTAACGATCAATACGGTCAACACAATAATCATAATAATAATTGGCAAAACAATAACACTAGACAACTGGGTCCTGACATTAACGTCACAAATAACCCTTACAGGAAAGAGACAACGTTTAAAGCAAATGCTGCAAATGGTAGACAAGTACGACTAGTTAGCTCAGAGGACATAGATACTAACGATAGTTCGGGAAACTTGATAGGGCCAATTTGCGACCCACAAATTGCCGCCCAACACCAAACGTAATTATTACGGGCGATATTCACAATATAAGTAACATAAAAACTGTCAATTCTCAAAATTATACAAATACGTCTTTATCTAATTCACAAACTACAAATAGTGGTTAACCAATAGTTGAGCTTCCGATGGATATCGCAAATCGAGGATCTCTTAAAATGTTGATAGACACAGGATCAGACATTTCTATTATAAAAGTTCAAAATTTAAAACCAGAAACACTAATTTGGCCAAACGAAAAAATAGAATTCACAGGTATTAACGGTCAAAAACAAGAAACTTTAGGGACCAGTATAGGAAAAATTAGCATTCTGAACAACATGGAACATAAATTTCAAATAACCAAAAATACGATTAACACTATCATAAGTAAAATAAATAAGACAAAAGACTTAGACAGCCGTTTCACCCATTCCACTTAAACCAAATTCTTGATTTAGATTATTTTGAAGCAAAAAATAAAATTATGATACTAATAAAAATCCCAATGCCAGAAGAAAAGCTTTTTCAATTAAATAAAATATATTTATTACCAATTCAAACCGCGGACAATCAAACACTGATTTTAGACTACAAAGAAAATTATTTAGCAAGTAACAGATTTGAACATCGATTTATTTTCCTGACTTCAACCCAAGTACAAGAATGTAAAAAGGTCATTTTTAATCTACAGGAGTTGACCTACATATGTCGTTTAGAAAGTCCAACATTTTTAAACAACAAAAACTGTTTAGTAAACCTTTACTTTAATCCATTTAGTGACAGAGTGTTATGTAGACATAAACAGATTCAGAGTAACTACAACAAATTCGTAAAATTATTACACAAGAATTCATGGATTTATTTAATGAATCAAGAAAACAATTTTGTGTTAAACTGCAACCACGACTAGACGACGTTAAAGTTACAAGGAAAGGGTATTATAACTTTTAATCAAAATTGCGTCCTATCATCACAAGACTTACTTTTAAATATGTGGTTGGAGCATACACATAACGAAATGATTGTTAAACAGGCGGACCCAAGCTTAGGCTACGATTATAAAAGACTAAATTTATCCGAATATATACATACAATAAATGACTCAATATCAAGTAATGTGATACTGTCTCTACATCGGACAACCACAATTTTGAAATTTTAACATCGAACGATCAAGAATCGGAACTAAGGCAACATCTCTCAGATACCGAGCAAGGCCGCATTAAATTAAGAGAGGAGATTCGAACCCACACTTTTTACAGTTTAACAATGATAGTAGGAGTAATAGCATTAATTCTAACAATAATTACAGTAACGGCAATATTTACTTACAAAAGATTAAAAATCAGGCTAGATAACGTAACATTACATAAAGACATAGAATTAAAAGTTATGGACAAACTCTTGAAAAAAAAGGGACATAACCATCAAGAGCATAACATAGAGGAGGAAACAATTAGAGAAAATCAGGGAAACAGTGCGATTGTTCAGAGTCCGGGTTTCGTCAGAATTTAGACATGATATTTTTTTGTAGATTTCCTAATTTCATACATAATGAGATTAATTAAGTACACAAACCAATATTTTTAAAACAAAATTCACAACAACAATATCCTATGATAAAATAATTAAGAAAAAAAAATTATTTTAGTAAAGTTTTTATGATAAAATAATTAAGAAAATAATAATTTTAGTCAAGTTTTTCTTTTTAAAATACAAACACACCTTAAATTTTACAAATAAATCTATTAATAATTACCTTTTAGCGTACATTTAATTACTTTATATTTAATATTTCTTGGGAAACACAATATTTTTTTTAGCTTAATATGTTTATATGTCACATTTTTTTTAACGTACGTACTAAAAAATCGAAAAAGAGCAAAATATCCTATTTACAAGTGACTGCAGCGCAGCGTCTTCAATTATTTATATTTACATTAAATCAAAATTTTAGATAAAATTAACATTAGATAAACTAAATTACAAATTCATATACATAATAAGCTGGTTTGTTCTAATCATAAACTATATAAAATCAATATCAATACTTAAATCTCTCATAATGTTTTTATTTAAATCAATTCTAATATTTTATTCAAATAACAAAATAAAAAACGAATATTTATCCTTATTATTCTATAACATAGTGATGGTTAGAGCGACCTCACGTAAAGGTCAATCATACAAATGATTAAAGCTCTAATATCTGTATTTTGTGTTTAAAGAAACACCAAATACAGATACCCGCTGATGTCGAACCATTCGTAATGGGGACGGATGAGGGCAGACACTATGTCATAAACAATAATTTAAAGCATTTCTATTTTTTTTAATATATTAAAAGATTATGGGTTACATCCCCAGCAATCCACAAGTAAAGTAAATAAAAGATTCTGGGTTAAATCCCCAGCGATCTCAACATAAATTTATATAAACAGAACCTGGGTCACATCCCCAGCGATCTCAAAAAATTTCAATAACAAATATATACTATGTATTATAAAGAATAATTTTTAACTTCATATAACAAATTTGAAAAAAAAAAAAAAATTTTGCAAATCAAAAAAAAAAAAAAAACAAATAAATCAAAACAAAATATACGCATAAAAAAAAAATTAATCAACGATTACCTATATTTTTATAATACAACAAAAACTAGGTTAAAAAATTATATACGATTACAATTTAAAATTATTAAAAAAAAAAAACAAAACTAAATTATATGTATGTACATAAAAATCTCTATTCTAAAATAAATTTCTTTAAAAAGAAATTTACAAAAATTTGTATCTTTACGATACAAATTTCACTTATAAAAATGGGGCGAGTGTAAGGTTCCTAGTTCCTCCAATTCCATTTCCCAATCTTTAACTATCCAAAACCTTATTTCCATATATCCAAACTCATCAAAATGCGACACAAGCATTTTGATTTCATAATAATTATTCTGAACAAAATAATTGGTTTGTTTCATACATTTTTGCAAACAATAATTTTTAATTATGTTTGCAAAAATGTAAATATGTTACAAATCAGTTTGTTGACTTCGGAATAATTGTTATGAAAAACAATTATTTGATGTAGGTCAAAGCAATATAATTAAAGTGGTATGCTTTGACCAATAACAAACTAATTGATTATAATCACGCCCTTTCTTTTAATTTTCCCCAAATTATAAATTAAATAAATCAATTTACCTATGTACTTACACTAAAGAATATCAAAAAATAATATAACGACTCCGATTAAAACCGTCAAGCTATTAATATTAAAAATAAATAAAATTGTGGATTAACATTAAAGTTGGTTGTGTGTTTTATTTTAAATAAAGTTTCTTAAAGAGTATTAAGACGGTCCGGGGTCCATAACATAGCTCTCTTCAAAGTATTCTTTAAATCTATTAAGCTGCTGTTCATGTGTTGTGACGGTCAGACCAGGTTCATCCTTTATTGGTTGAATGTTTGTACATATATGTATTTGTATATACATATTTTTGTAGTGTGTGCATATTTCTATTATCTGCTGCTGTTTTAGCAGGCTTGAGGATGTTTTCGGTGCATCTTCTGCGATCATTCATTGCCATCTTTTTCACTTATTTCGCTGGACATACTCTTAAATTTGCTTTGGATTTCAGTTAGGTTCTGGTGACAGAGTTGCACATTGAGTTGGCGATATTCTTCAATTGTCTTCCGAGTATCATCACCAATCATCATCATCACCCATATCATCTTTCGGTACTTGTGGATTCGTTGTTTGGTAGATTGAGCTGGAGCTCTTTGAATATGTTATTAGTATTTTTGTCGCTCAGTCTATTTGTGTTGAGTTTTATCTAACATGACTTTTTGTATTTTACAGCTGCTGTTTGATTTTGAACGATGTTATGTAGACTGGAGTAGGATAACGTAGAGCAGTACAGTCACAGATTCATGTAGTTTCCATTTCCTTACATCTCACAATTTTACCTATCACGCATAGTTCACAACAATTTCTCGTTCATCCGTAGCACAACACCATTAACAATAATATTTTACAATCCCCTATTATTGGTTCACACTGCGTTTTCACCAGCATTGCTTCACCATACTACATAAATTTGAATTCTCCGGACCTTAACCGTAGTTGCTCTAAACATTTTCAAACCTCCAATAGCTGTGCATATTTGTCCAATCGTCTTACTATCTAGAAATTATTATCCTACAATCAGTTTTGCAATTGTCTTCAGAGTGTATTATATTTCTTATATAGGTGTTTTTATCAATTTCTATTTCCGCTATAAATCTAGATTTCACTGTAATACGGTTGTAATCTATTATTTCGTAGTACGTAAACATCATAAAATCGGTTAAACATACGTTTAATCCATTCTAATATATTAATATTTCTTCCAAATGCGTTGTAAATAACTTATTTCGTGAAATTAGTTTGCAATTTTACGTATTACGAAATAACAACCAGTATTGGTTTTGAAATGGAAAATGTACTAACTAACATTGCTCTATAGATTTCCCCTTGAAAAAACTTTGTAGCTCATTTTTCGATATTAAATAACTATATAAAAAACAAGGATATCTCCTTTTCTCGCTCTTGGTCATGATTCTTTTTGGCGTTTACTTGTCAAGTATTGCTGGGACATTTTTTTCTTTGAATGTTTGAGCATTGACTTGTCGATGAAGAAAAAACCATTGCCTCAATCGATGGTGGATTCTTTAAAAACTACTTAATGTTAATTGTGTTAAAAATAGTAAAGAAAGAAAAGAAAATAATTTTGGTCATAAGATTAAATAGTTAAATTCATTAAATTAGTACAAATAGAATAAAAAAATCATTGTGTGTGTGTGTGTGTGTGTGTGTGTGTGTGTGTGTGTGTGTGTGTGTGTGTGTGTGAGTGTGTGTGTGTGATTGTCCTTCGGAGTTAGATAAAATATATTAAATAATAAATGTGTAAATTAACCTTTTTTATTGAAAAATAATCTATTTGTGATATAATAAATCGTAAATTGTACAGTAATTGTTTAAATGGTGTTATGGTGCTTCATTTACCGTGTATGCATGCAGAATTAGCGAATTGAAAAGGCACGCGTTACCCGAAATAAGGTCACCGTGAAGGAAAAGGAGACCTAAATTTTCCGGACGATAACCAAATTATTGGTGGACAATGAGGTAAATCAGTGTTGGTAAAAATAATTGTTTTTTTTGTTTCCTAACGGGTTGATGGATGCTGCAAAGTATATTAAGCGGTACTTTTACTAAAGGAAAAGTATCTGAGAGCGACAGAAAACTGGTTTGTGGTTGATATTTAACTTTTATCATCAGCTTGGTAATAAAAGTTTTCTTTTATTTGCAATAAAACCAAGAAAACTGGTTTGACTCGAAGTTTATCATTTGAGGTTTGCTGTGTTTATCAAAGATTATTACCAGATAATGTTTGCTGCTTGTTAAATATTATTACCATTAGCTGTTTGCAAATTATCAAAGACTACCACCAGTTGATATTTGCTAATTATTAAATGTTATTACCATTAATAATAATAATAATAATAATAATAATAATAATATTGTATTTATTTACCAATTGGTATTTACATTATATCATACAGAAATCAAACTAAATTGACATTTAAATTAAATGAAAAATGTTTAATCTATTGGAAATTTAGTGCGCACAAAATCGACAAGTTTTTTTTTAAATTTTTTTATGTTATAGGTGTCAAAGAGAGTTTTGACATGACGTCTTCAGGTATTGTGGAGGACGCTGAAGTGTACTTCCTCTTGTATGTATTGAGTGTATATCTTCATATTTTTTCATTTTTTCAGACAAGTATTCTGGTAGAATTTTATTATCAATCTTAAATATGAAGATTAATGAATTGAAATAAATCCTTTGTTTTACACTGAGCCACTGTAATGTGTCCAGCATCAATCTTCTTGATGTGTATCTATTTACTTTTAATATTATTCTCATTGCCTTATTCATCAATAGTTGTAACTTATTAATGTCATTTTCTGATGCCAAAAATATGATTGACGAACAATAATCGAAATGTGGTGCAATTATGGTTTTGTATATTAAGATTCGACTACTCGGTGTTAATTTTTTGCTTATTCGACCAAATAAACCAACTTTTTTTGCAATTTTTTTTGTCAGATATTGAAGATGTTCATCAAATTTAAGTTTTTCATCAATATATATACCCAAATATTTCATCGATTTAACCCGCTCAATTATATCATTATCAATAATAACATTTCCATTTGCTACAGATGTAATTTTTTTATTAGATATCATCATGAATTTTGTTTTTGATGTGTTTAATTTTAGTTTATGAAATCTAAACCACAGTACTAGTTTTGATAAGTCAGAATTGACTAGACTTATTGCTGTGTTGATGTCATTTGCGGATATCGATATTAGAGTATCATCAGCAAAAAGGTTTACTGACGAAAAATCAATTGCACTACTAATATCGTTGATGTACAAAATAAAAAGTAACGGACCAAGGACAGAACCTTGCGGTACTCCTAAGCTATTGTTTTTCACTGACGATTCTGAGTTTTCATATTTTACTTTTTGGGTTCGATTAAACAAATACTCTTTAAACCATTGTAATGCTTTCCCACGTATACCATATTTTTTTAATTTTTTTAGTAGCAATGATTGGTCAATAGTTTCAAATGCTCGACGAAAATCGAGGAAAACAGCTAAGACCATTTTATCATTTTCAATTTCATCTTTCCAGTTTGAAAGCAATAAATTTAGTGAAGATTCACAGCTATGATCTTTTCTAAACCCTGATTGGAATTTAGAAAATGATGTTTGCTGTGTTTATCAAATATTATTACCAGTTAATGTTTGCTGAATGTTAAATATTATTACCAGTTAATGTTAACGGATTGTTAAATATTATTACCATTTGAATTTGACTAATTGTTAACCTTCATTACCAGCTGGATATTGGCGGATTATTGATGATTATTACCATACTAGATTCTTACGGTGTTTATCAGTAATCGCCTTAGTTGTTGCGGCGCAACATTTATACCGTATTTCAACGCAACATTATACGGTTTTTACAACAACAATCGCCTTAGTTATTGCGGCGCAACTTTCCTTCAGTATTTCAACGTAACGTTCATATAAAATTTATACTATTTTTGCAACGTTCGCCTTGGTTATTGCGGCGCAACAGTTTTACAATTATTATACAACTAGTCATCTTATTTATGCAATTTTTCCAATAATACTTTACCTGCTGGGATATTCACCGCTGATGAAGGGCTAAACATTAGGACTTTGAGGCCTGGCGGATATAATCATGGGGTGAGCGAACTTTGATTATTCTTTTTTTGTATTTTTCTAACGTAGAGGTGTGAATGCACGTGAAAGGGTGTACCAGTGAATGAATGGGGGCTTGCTTGTCGTGGCGTGTGTGTGAGAGCTGGCGGTGCGTGTAGCGAGACACATTCAGTCTAAATTGGAGATGATTATAATTGAAATAACTTTGTTCCGAGGTAATTCTTTTCTTTTATTTTAAATTATATTACCTAAATTTATTAATTTATATTTTACGTAATTAAAAATCAATCCCAAATAATATGAAACCCAAACCAAAAAAAAAAACAAATTCTTTTCCTGTTTAATCTTTATTAACCATATTACACATTAACCAGCTATAAACTACATGTATTTAAATTAAATTTGTTTTGAAATGTTTAGTTAACTTACAAATAAATTATAACTTCTTTTTTTGGAGCTGTAAATAACCATTTTTTTGTGGTAATTTATGGTGATTGCGTATGGTTTTAAAAATTTTGAAAATGTTATTAATAAAAAAAAGGAAAAAAATAATAAAGACTTTCAATATAGCGTGTGACGTTCTCCCGTGCTCTAAGATTTGATTCTCGGTTTACCAGCAATGGCAGTAGTTTGCGAACTGTATCAGATTGATCAGATGGCAGCAATACAACTTATTTTTGATTACTACCATCTACGGTACTTGCTGTGGGTCTTTAAGCATCATTGTTTTGCTTCGCTGTCTGAGTGTGTGGGTGGACGTGAGCGTGTATACAGCGTGAGTGTGTGGGCGTATGGGAATGATTGTAGGGGTTGGACGTGATGATCGCGGTTCTTTCGCAAAAGGGGTCGCCAGAGGCTCATTCTTTCATTCATATTGTGTCCATTTCTGTATAATCACGTAATTTGCGTACATTTCTGTATTTGTGTTGAAGCAGCAGGTATTAATCTATCAAATCCACGATGACTGAGCTTTAGTCGTTACGGCGTTATTAATCTCTAGGTACGCAGCCTGCTATGCCGCTTCATTGGTTCGCCAATGAAAAAGCTCTTCATTACAACGATGCAATTACCAGTTGCTGGTTGCTGTGTAGGTCTGCTACTCGTTTTGCTCTGACGTCTTGTAAGGAGGATAGAAACTTCTTATTTACCAGTACATATTTACTTAAATGAGAATTTGTTGCCTCCTACAAATAGCTGATTTGTGACACATCAATTCATGAGCCTATCTCAATTATTGTCATGGGTCAACTGTAGTGTATATTTGACCATAACTGACATAATTCAAGTATTATCGCTTCTAATTTTGGAATTGGTTTGGTTGGTTTCCATTCGAGAACTGCTTTC
The DNA here is from genome assembly GCA_963693315.1 of Diogma glabrata. NCBI lineage: Eukaryota > Metazoa > Arthropoda > Insecta > Diptera > Cylindrotomidae > Diogma > Diogma glabrata. The sequence continues at coordinate 23,574,116 of OY856188.1, read as the reverse complement.
TTTCATCGATAAGGTAGGGTTCTAAAAAGTTTTAGGGCAACTTATCATTTTCTCCTTTAAAAACAGCCGATTTTGAGAGCGAGTCTCTAAGGATTTTACCAGGTGCGTGGCAGGACAGGGTCCGATAAACCACCACCTTAACAGACTCGGTCTTGCTGCCTAAGGTGCATCAAGCATTAGAGGTCTATAACCTAAGTGATTAATCTGAACTATAAAAATAAAATAAAAGGGATAAACACTTCCTCTACCGAAAAAACATTACTCCATTCGTACTCAATAAAAAATATAGTCAATAATCCTCAAAATACGAGGCAAAATTAATATTCATATTGTAATTTTTATGTTAATAAATCTTGATATTGTAAAGAACGATCAAGAACATTTTCTACTTCATTTTAACATTTTATTTTATCTACTACCAAGCACAAAACATAAAGCAAACTCTTACCTGTAATCTTTCTTTTGAATGAGTTTTTAAATGACTGTTCAAATTTTTTTTTCGTGTAAATTCTCTATTACATTCTAAACATTTAAACAAATGTTCACGTGTATGAATGCTGTTTATATGCTGTCTAAGTGAAGCTTTGGTTGCTAACTTCTTATCACATAATTTACAAGAAAACTGAAAACAAATAGAAAAAAAACTATAAGATCTCTTTACATGGTTTTCAAATTTGCCAATGGCGTAGTCAGTAGTGTTCGGAACAATCCAATGAGGAATAAATAATAATCGAAAGGTTTCAAAGACTAAAATAATTATTAATTACGTTTCGTTAGAAGACAATAAATCAGAAAAAATGTCAAAGGGGTCATCCGAGTTCAAATCCAACTACTTAACACGGAAACTCTATGACTGAATAAAATAAAATTTATGGCTTTTATTTTCATCATTATTTCAAATCTAAATTATCAGGAAAAGTAAATCTTTTCTAATTGTTGTGACGTTAAATAAACAAATTCACAAATATAAGGCACGAAATTTTCTAATTATTCTACCTAGTATAGTTTTTTGTTAGTTACCCTTATAATTAAAAGATGTCAACTGCCAACTGTGTCAACTGTAGTTCATATTTGACTATGACTGATGGACTGATTCCAGTTTTATCGGTTTCAATTTTGGCATTGGAATCTTACTATTATTATTTTGCTACTGGGGCATTCCATTTCAAACCAATCAAAAAAATTTAATTTTCAACCTGACCATTTTAGATTTTTAATATAACCATAAAACCTTAAATAAATTTTTACCTGTAGTCTTTCTTTTCCATGATTGGTTTTTAAATGCTGGATCAAATTACGACTACTTGTAAATTCTCTATCGCATGCAGAACATTTATACAACTTTTCACGTGTATGTTTGTTCATATGTTCTTTAAGTGTCCTTTTGGATGATAACTTTTTATCACAAAATTTGCAAGAAAACTGAAAAAAAAGAAAAGAAAATTTAAGATTTCTTTGAATGGATTTTAAGCATAAACTTTCCACCTCTTTTGTCACTGTGATACTGGTTTGGCTTATCTAAGCTTTTATCCGCTATTACATACCATAAGCCCGTTGTCATTAGTGTTCTAATTCCCCTTTTGGAATGTTGTATTTAGTGATAATGCTTGGTCGTTGACACCAACAACACCAATAAGAATCGTCTTGTTATTTTCAGGCGGTACGGGATTTCTGTTACGACTTACGGTGAATTAGTTAAAGATAAAAGTAATACATCACTATTGTCAAAGGCGTTTATTTGTAATTGATTTTCTTGAATTTATTACATATTAAAAATATCTTTCTTCGAATTTTCGACAGCTGTCAAAATTCAGAGAAAGTGATCAAAAGTGTGAAGAAACGGAGGTTCAATTACCTAATGATTTGGAACTTATCTTACAGTTACACTATTCACATTACTGTTGTATATACAAGACGTTATAATTATTTTTTGACAACACATGGGACACTATAGTTACATAATAAGTTATTCACAGTTTAAACAATTATTAAAACTTATTAATTGTAATAGAATTGACTAACACAAAATTTTAAAACTTATTAATTAAATTAGGACACGATTAACCACATTAAAAATTTAAAATTTATCCTAATTATTCTTATCACATATGGAAGTTTTGTCTATACTAAAAATTTTAACAATTTAAATAGAACAAGAACGAACAATTACATATAATAATCGAACCTTGTGTGTGAATGGTTGATTGTACTGCAATGCGAGGGAGAAGATATGTTATGTTTTTTGTTTAATAAAATCAAGGTAACTCTTTGAGATTCCTGCTGTATCCGATTTTTTGTTAATTGAGTTTGTATATGATAAGATGAATAACGATTCTTTGGTAATTCGTTTTGAGTGGTTGGTTTCTAAACAAAGAATTTTAGGGTTGGTTAGATCGAAAGAATGTGAAGTGTTGAAAGTGTGATATGCCAGAGCTGTCGTGTAACCTCTTTTAGGAGTAACATCTGGAGGATTTGGAATTATTGGGGTAGGAGTTATACAGATTGGGAGACGGTTCTGGTTATTTTGTGTGGGGATAGAGAGAGCAAGTGGTATTGTAATCGTAGGGGATAACAAAGAAGTTGTTGATGGGGAAGTACCTCTAATGTCAGGGAACGTAGACAATGATCTTGAAATTTTTTTGGAATCTGCTGAGTGTTGTGACATTCGTTTGTAGAGGTATTGTGAAGATTCTCCGATATAACAAGCTCAGCAATCTTTACAATCCACTTTATAAATTGTGTTACACATTTTGTTTTTCTCCGTTTTGTCTTTCAGTTTAGTGAAAAATTTAAGATTATTTGTATTTGCAGATCGGAAGGTGATCTTGATTTTGTCTAGTGGTATAAAGTCCTTAAGAACTCTTTCAATTTTATTAGAGAGATTATCTACAAATATTATAGAGGTATATTTAAGTGAGGTTAAAGGAGGGGGTGTGGGGGATATATTTGACTTGTGAATGAGGGGAAGGGGAGCTTGGAAAAGGGTATAATAATCCATGAGAAATTTATTGATGTATTTGTTAATGAGATGAGAGGTGTAATTACTCTTAATGAGACCTTGCCTTATAGTATCACAATTAGTATTCCAAAATTTCATCGAGCTCAACTTTAGAGTTCTTTCAATTGTTGTGACAATAATATTCCGTTTTTGGGAATAAGAGTGTGAGGAAAGAAAATTTAGAATCCTATACTTACTAGTCGGTTTCGAATACCAATTCGTGTCTATTGTTCTATCAGCATTTAAGAATAAGGACATGTCTAGATAATCTAATCTATTATTCTGTTGTTGTTCATAAGTGAACTGAAGTCTATGGTGGAAATTATTTAGGATGTTAGTGGTATGTGTGATCTCAGCGGGCGGAATGGTGAAAAGGAGATCGTCCACATATTTCGTTACTACAGTGGGAATGAAGTTTAATCGGGGTATTGACACGTCGAGAAGCTTGTCCATTATTAGGTCAGCTATAATGGGGATTAATGGGCAACCCACCGCTCCACCGAAAGTGGCAACCCATCGCTCCACCTGTTTGTAGAAAATACTATTGAACGAAAAATAATTGCACTCTTCACAGCAGAATTTTAAGAGCCTAACGAAAAGATCAATAGGTATGGTCATTATTGTTTCTAAATAGTTCCATCGATCACGTATGATATCGTAAACTAGGTTAAGTGGGATGTTTGTAGTCAGAAAAACCACGTCAAAGGAAATTAATTTATGTTCATGATCAATAGGGCCTATGGATTCTAGTTTAGTTTTTAGGTCATACGAATTTTTGACATTGTACGTCTCTGAAGATAACTGTTGGAGAATTTTTGCTAAAAATTTTGAAAGATTATAAGTTGGGGTGCCAATTCAAGATACTATCGGTCTGATAGGAATCTCAGGTTTATGAATTTTTGGGAGACCGTATAATTTTGGTTGATTACTATTGTATGTTGTAAGGAGTTTTTTTGTACGACCATCAATCAAATCTTTATCTTTTAACTCTTTGATTAGTGCGTTGTTCTTAGTTTGTAGAGAGTTTGTAGGATCTCGTTTTAAAATTATATAGGTATTGGAGTCGTCGAGTAAGCACTTGATTTTCATGTTATAGTCAGTTTTTTGCATGGCTACCGTGATGTTGCCTTTGTCGGCTGGTAATATAATTAATTCAGGGTGATCTTTGAGGAAATTTTTCGTGATTCTCGAATATTGATGGAGGATGTTCGTGGTGGACGATCGGTGGTTGCGATGAGAAAATTGGTAATGTTTTATTAAGTTAGCAATTCTAAACCGAACTATATCTATGGTTCTTTCGTTGAGATTACTCATTTGGATAATTTGTTCCATGTCGGATATTAAATCAAAACAAGGTAAATTCCTTGAGGAATAAGGGATGGAAAATTTAGGACCAAGTGAGAGAAGGAAAGGAGTTTCTGGAGGGAATGTTGTGCCTGTAAGATTCACGAACCAATCTTGGTTAAATTGAAAGTCTGTCATAACTGCTCTGTTGCAAAGGTTGTGTAGTTTATTGGAGGTAATGATCGTGATCAATAAATTTCTCATGGATTATTATACCTTTTCCCAAACTCCCCCTTCCCCCCATCTACAAGTCATATCAAATATATCCTCCACACCCACTCCTTTAACCTCACTTAAATATACCTCTATAATATTTGTAGATAATCTCTCTAATAAAATTGAAAGAGTTCTTAAGGACTTTATACCACTAGACAAAATCAAGATCACCTTCCGATCTGCAAATACAAATAATCTTAAATTTTTCACTAAACTGAAAGACAAAACGGAGAAAAACAAAATGTGTAACACAATTTATAAAGTGGATTGTAAAGATTGCTCAGCTTGTTATATCGGAGAATCTTCACAATACCTCTACAAACGAATGTCACAACACTCAGCAGATTCCAAAAAAATTTCAAGATCACCGTCTACGTTCCCTGATATTAGAGGTACTTCCCCATCAACAACTTCTTTGTTATCCCCTACGATTACAATACCACTTGCTCTCTCTATCCCCACACAAAATAACCAGAACCGTCTCCCAATCTGTATAACTCCTACCCCAATAATTCCAAATCCTCCAGATGTTACTCCTAAAAGAGGTTACACGACAGCTCTGGCATATCACACTTTCAACACTTCACATTCTTTCGATCTAACCAACCCTAAAATTCTTTGTTTAGAAACCAACCACTCAAAACGAATTACCAAAGAATCGTTATTCATCTTATCATATACAAACTCAATTAACAAAAAATCGGATACAGCAGGAATCTCAAAGAGTTACCTTGATTTTATTAAACAAAAAACATAACATATCTTCTCCCTCGCATTTTTTTTTTTTTTTTTTTTTTTTTAATAAAATGTGTTGTGTAATAGGGTTTAGAATATGTGTCACAACAACACATAAATACCTTTTAAGACCTAGGTCTAGACCTGGGTCCCACAACAACTGGCGTTCTGAGGTGTAGATTAACGCTTTTTTTAAACATCTGTGGGTTGAAGCCACCTGAGACTAAGTGTTCCGGCAAACTATTCCATTTGTACGCAGTTCGGACAAAGAAGTCTCTCTGCGATCTGCCAGTATGACAGCGCGGGATCTTTACCGTTTCACTGGTTGCGGCAGCCGATTGCCGAGTGGAACGGGGGTAAGAATAAGTTTGAGGCATGATGCCGCTGATTTCATCTGAGCACTGCTGATGACGATATTTGTAAAAAACAACGAGGTCAGCAACAGTGCGACGATGTTGTAGGGAATCAAGTTGTGATGTCAAAGTTCGATCACCTACAATTCGTATAGCTCGCTTTTGAACAGAGTCCAAGAGGGCCAAGATGGAAACAGAGGCAGCACCCCAAACTTGACAGCAGTACTCCATACAGGGACGAATATAGGACTTATAAACATGGAGCAATTGGTATGGAGTGAAAAATTTTTTGCATCTATTTAGGAGGCCGAGTTTTTTAGACGCGCTTTTTGCCATCGCCATTACATGATCGTTCCAGAGTAGGTCATTTGAAACTGTGACACCCAATAAACGAATGTTTTTACATTCACCTATTGGTTCATCACACATACTAAATAAAATATCTTTGGGGAACTCGGTCTTTAATCTGGAAACAATCAACAGCTGTGTTTTGGTGGAGTTGAAATTGACAAGGTTTTGGTCACCCCAGTCGGCGACTTTATTCAGGTCTTTGTTCACGTTTATGGCAGCGTCTCTCCGGGCAGGATTAATTCGTTCGTGCATTTTACCTTTTGAAGGAAGGGACTCGAACGACTTGTGCAGAGTACTATCATCTGCAAAACTATTTATTGGGTTGCTGGTGATTTTCAACAATTCGTTGATATAAATCAAAAATAGGGTTGGGGACAATACTGAGCCTTGGGGTACACCAGCGTTAATTAGTTTAGACTCAGAAGAATATCCGTCTAAGGTTACCGAAATGTATCGGTCGGATAGAAAATTTTGAATCAGCTTCACAACATTGGGATGAAAACCGTACGCAACGAGCTTGTTGATTAAGTTGGCATGCCAGACTCGATCGAATGCCTTGGAGATGTCTAAAGCGATAACGTATGTTTCACCACCTTTATCAAGTATGCTGTTCCAACAATGCGCTACATAGTTTAATAGATCGGTAGTTGATCTTTTGTTTCGAAAACCGTATTGGCTGTCGGATATTAAATGATTTTCTTCCAGAAATTTTGAAATATGTGTATTAATATAATGCTCATAGACTTTGGATAGGACCGATAGTAAAGCTATTGGCCTATAATTTGAGATATCGGATCTTGGTCCCTTTTTGGGGACGGGCTGGACATTTGCCAACTTCCAGCACGAGGGAAATATACCAGATTTGTAGGATTGGTAGAATATTTTAGTTAAAGTTGGTGCAAGTTCTTTGGAAAAGGTTTTTAAAATAATGGGTGGAATATTGTCCATTCCTGATGCTTTGTTGATGTTTAACCCCTTTAAAAGTTTAGCGACTATTTTGGGTTTGAAGTGAAGTTCATTCATATTAACTCCTGAAGACTGGATTTGGGGTATTTCTTTAGGAGTTTCCAAAACAGTGGAGTTCAGAGCAAAGCGTTCAGCGAACGGTACAATCAACCATTCACACACAAGGTTCGATTATTATATGTAATTGTTCGTTCTTGTTCTATTTAAATTGTTAAAATTTTTAGTATAGACAAAACTTCCATATGTGATAAGAATAATTAGGATAAATTTTAAATTTTTAATGTGGTTAATCGTGTCCTAATTTAATTAATAAGTTTTAATATTTTGTGTTAGTCAATTCTATTACAATTAATAAGTTTTAATAATTGTTTAAACTGTGAATAACTTATTATGTAACTATAGTGTCCCATGTGTTGTCAAAAAATAATTATAACGTCTTGTATATACAACAGTAATGTGAATAGTGTAACTGTAAGATAAGTTCCAAATCATTAGGTAATTGAACCTCCGTTTCTTCACACTTTTGATCACTTTCTCTGAATTTTGACAGCTGTCGAAAATTCGAAGAAAGATATTTTTAATATGTAATAAATTCAAGAAAATCAATTACAAATAAACGCCTTTGACAATAGTGATGTATTATTTTTATCTTTATCTAATTCACCGTAAGCCGTAACAGAAATCCCGTACCGCCTGAAAATAACATTTAATAATTGGTGAATGGATCTGACTACAAGAATCGTCTTTCTCCCATTGCACCTACACATTAGATCTGCAACAGTAACTATCACTAACAAACTACAGTTCGTCCAAATACTATAACCAGGCAACCTAACGATCCTCTCGGAATTGAAAAAGTAAGTGGTGACCAACCATATTTCGGACTGTATGTCAAATACCACTGATTGATACAGGCAGTTTATTGTCAAAATAGGAGAACATTGAGACCTACTTACAATCACTATCATTCAAGCGTCTGGTTCCGGATGGCTCCCGAACCAATAACGGCACCGGTGCAGGGGTGTTTGGCTTCAGGTCTAAACGGATGTTAGCACTGGATATCTCTGTAACGGGGTGTGTGAAATAGATAGGGGTGTGAAGGGGTGTGTGAAATAGATAAGCTCCTCGTGCTGCACCCTGGATTACGCAAATAGTCTATTTCAACTTGGTAGCCAAACATTTCATTTCGAACTCTTGGCTGTGATACAAAAAAAAACAAATAAAAAAAAATAAATATGAACCAAAATCAAAATCACAATAACAACGGTACTTTTCAGCACCATAAGACAAAAAATATTGGACCTTCAGTCCGTATTTTGCAATTGAACATTGAAGGCATAAGCAAGTCAAAAACTGAACATTTACAAAGATTATTAAAAGATTACGACATCGACGTTATAATTCTGCAAGAAACGCATGCAGCAGATGAAGCGCAACTTACCTCTAGAGGAAACATTGTTGGTTACAAATTAATTAGAGCTATTTACCATCAATCATATGGATCTGCCACGTATGTTAAGTCAGAAATCCTGAACTGCACGCACGTACTTACACAGACGGACAACGATATACATCTTATTGTTGTTGATATATCGGACACGAAAATTGTAAACGTATACAAGCCTCCAAATACAGGATGGCCAGCTGCTACTCTACCATTATTTTATCATCCAGCAATATATGCTGGTGACTTCAATAGCCATCACACTCAGTGGTCCTACTCAAATAATAATACCAATGGCGTGCAACTGACCGACTGGGCGGATGATAACAACATGTTCCTGGTATATGATGCGAAAGACTTGAAAACCTTTAGATCTGCAAGATGGCGACGTGATTACAATCCCGACCTCTGTTTTTCCACAAAAAACGAACAACGTAACCCTATTCCAATATCTAGGGCTGTCTTACAAGGTTTTCCACGCTCTCAACATCGTCCAGTAATCCTTGAGGTAGGAATCCAAATTCCACTCGTTAACTCTACTCCTCAATCTAGATGGAATTTTAACAAAGCTGATTGGGATAAATATAGGATGAAGTTGGATGCAGTGATTCGCTGGATCCAACCCATTCCTAAAAATTACGATAGATTTGTTGGAGCCATCATCTCAACTGCAAAGAAATGCATCCCAAGAGGCTTTCGTGAAGAATATATTCCTGGCTGGAGTAAAGAGAGCGATATATTATATGAGGAGTACCTTAGTAGTGGTGAGGCAGACGTGGCTGATGACTTAATATACTCACTGGACGCCGCGAGAAAACAAAAGTGGATTAAGGCTGTTGAAAACATTGATTTTTCCCATTCAAGCAGGGAAGCATGGAGTCTCCTTCGGAAACTGGGTGGCTCAAACTCAATTACTCGTGCTAACAATGAAATAAATCCAGAGGACATCGCAAATCACATAGTAAATATGTCTCGTGCTTCTATTAATCGCCTTCATAAGAGAACAATTAAACGCAAATTAAGAGAAATAAAGCGCAATTGCTCGTCTCCATCGAAGTATTTTTTTTCTTTATAATTACTTTTATTAAATTTTAATTATTTATGGTTTACATTTCTTATTTTTTTTAGGCAGGTATTAAAATATAACAAAAGTGAAATCATATATTTGCAAAAGCACATAGTGCTAAACGCAAATAAATTTATAAATTATTTGATTTTTGAATCATTGACTTAAGTACATATTAGTAACAAAAATATACATACATACATACACATATCCACACTTTTATATAAATAAATAAGTTAAATATAAGTTATCTTGATTAGTTTAAAGATTTAAATAATGAGTTACATCCAAATTATAACTAAAAATATATATGTTTGATTTTTTTTTAAATATGTTTTTGAATATTGATTCTTATTACTTCTAAAATTAAAGATAAAATTGATTGATTAATTGATTCTAAAAACTTATCTAATTGTTAATCAAAATTTAAAGTTATTCTGTACATAAATTGTTATCAGAAATATATTTCTTTAATTTTGGTTTAAATATTGAAATTCTAGGTTCATTTTTTAGACCATCAGGAAGAGAGTTATATAGTGTAAGACCTCTGTATAAAAGAGAGTTTTGACCGCTTGCCGTGCGAACGAAATCAATGTAGTAGTCATTTGCTTGGCGAGTAGGATAATCGTGAATAGAGTTAATTTGACGTAGCAAGAAGTTGTTTTTCAAAAGATTATTTTTTATTTTGAATATTAAAATCAAAATGTCGAGGTCTACTAGCTTTTTTACAGGTAAAATATTACTGTTGTAAAGAAGTTTCGTGGAGCAATCAAATTTCAGTTTCTTTATGTTACGTATGCATTTATTCACTAGAATATGAAGTTCTTTTATTCTGGTAGCTGCTGCGACTCCCCAAATTGGTAGCAAGTACCGTATATGGCTTAATACATGAGAGTGAAAAATTATGTATTTTATTTTTTGGGGTAGAATATCTCTCATTTTGCGTAGAATAAAATTACTAGTTCGGATTTTGCTTTTTATCTTATTGATATGATGGGACCAATCCAGTTTACTGTCGATGACGAGGCCTAAATACTCTGTTACATAAACTCTTTTTATTGCTTGACTATTTATAAATAGATTAAATGATAGAAACTCATCCATGTTTTTATTTTTGACTTCAAATATCAAGTAGTTTGTTTTTTGCTCATTCAGTTTAAGATGACTATTCTTTGCCCAGTCGTTTATTATATTTAAGTCTGATTGCATTTTTAATCTTAAATCACTGCATGTTTTCTCTTGATACACTAACGCCATATCGTCCGCAAACATAATAAGCTTACCATTGAGATGTAATGAGAATAGACTATTAACATATATGTTAAACAGCAGAGGGCCGAGAAGTGATCCCTGTGGAACTCCATATTTAATTGTATTAGAGCTGCCTATAATGGAATTTATTTTTACCGATTGCTGTCTGAGTGCAAGATAGCTTGCAAAAAATTTCAAACTTTTCCCTTGTACACCTATTTCATGCAATCGTTTAATTAAATATTTATGACACACAGAGTCAAAGGCTTTCTGTAGGTCGATGAACAAACAGGCAGAGAAAAATTATGCGAACTCTTTTAGTAGCGAAGAACTAGAATCAGCTCTGTCCCAAACAAAAAACGGAAAAGCAGCTGGCTACGATGGCATTTTTCCAGAATTTCTTAAGAATGCTGGAAAAAATGTAAAACAGTGGCTAACTAAATTTTTCTCGAATGTCCTAGAAACCGGCAACCTACCAAAACATTTTAAGACTACGAAAGTGATAGCGATACTTAAGCCAGGTAAACCATCCAATGAACCAGGAAGCTATCGCCCGATTGCCCTTTTGAGCACCTGCTATAAATTGCTAGAACGGCTCATATACAATCGTATCGCACCGATATTGAATGACCAGATCCCAGTCGAACAAGCTGGTTTTCGTCCCAATCGCAGTTGCACTGACCAACTGCTCGCTCTAACATCCTATATCGAAGCTGGGTATCAAAAACAACTAAAAACAGGCGCAGTATTCATCGATCTTACTGCAGCATATGACACGGTCTGGCGAATTGGGATTATATATAAGCTGTTCAATGCAATACCTTGTAGCACCATCTCGCGTTTAATTAACAACATGCTGAGTAATCGTGTATTCAAAGTTCATCTAAATAATTCCTGCAGTAGGTCTAAAATGCTTAACAATGGTTTACCACAGGGTTCCGTCCTGGCGCCATTACTTTTTAATCTGTACATCCATGACATTCCTGACACAACATCAAACAAATTTGGTTACGCTGATGATTGGACCCTGGCCACTCAAAACAAAGACATGGGTGTTTTGGAGGATTTGCTCTCAACTGACCTAGCGATAATGAATGACTATTTTCGAACGTGGAGTTTATTTCCCAATCTAAGTAAAAGCGAGAGCTCCTGTTTCCACTTAAACAACAAACTGGCAAAACACGAACTATCAGTGTTATTTAACGGCACTGTCATTAAATACAATCAACAGCCAAAGTACCTGGGCATTACTCTCGATAGAACTCTTTCTTTTAAACTCCACCTAGAAAATACGTCACAAAAACTTAAAACGAGAAACAATATATTGCACAAACTGGCAGGCTCTACATGGGGTGCTACTCCAGCTACCCTCCGAACAACTGCTCTAAGTCTGGTTTACTCAGTGGCTGAGTATGGCGCACCAGTCTGGTTGAATAGCACACATACTCAAAAAGTTGATTGCCAGCTGCATGCTACGATGCGTACTATAAGTGGTACTATCAGATCCACCCCTTTACCTTGGCTCCCTGTGTTAAGCAATATCGCTCCACCTGCACTCAGACGCTCGCATGCTCTCATGCGTGAACATAAAAAGGTAACCAACAACACCACGTTACCCTTGCACGAATATTACGGTGACCACACTCGTTGTCGATTGAAGTCAAGAAAGCCTCCACATAAAACTGCCAGCAACCTGCTGGCAACTGATTTTAATATCTTGGATGCCTGGGACACCTCCTGGCAACATTACAACACAACTGGCCTTTCTATTACTAACCCGACTTCTACCCAACCTGGTTTCGATTTGCCACGTCATACCTGGACTACATTAAACCGAATAAGAACGAATCATGGACGTTGTGCTGATTCTTTCTACAAGTGGGGCATTTCAGAGTCCCCTGAGTGTGACTGCGGCGCTCCACAACAAACTATAAAACACATTGCAACTGTGTGTCCAGTTCGACGTTACAATGGCAACATCTCAGACATCCATTTGGCAACTCCCGATGTAGTAGCATGGATAGACTCGCTCGATGTAAACATCTAATGTTCAAATGTACTGCCCAATGTTCAAATATTTTACTTTTTAATTTACTTAAAAGACGCGCAATCAAATCGATTGTAAGTTCATTTAATGTGTATCCATGTATTGTTTTAGGTAGATTTCATAGAAGAGTCTACCTATTTTTTAAGTTTAATTTTTTAACGTGTCACAAAAAAAACCATACGCTAAATAAATAAATCTCTGTAACAGTACTTCAATCCGAAACCTTCACCATCAACTACTGTGCTATTCGGCGTGCTAAAAGGGGATACAGTAACACATATATATATACATTATTTCTGACAGTCGAATAACGCCATAGACTCTGGATTTTACGCGCTGCAATTCAAAATTAGCATGGAAATGCTACCAAAATCTACAAACATATCGTAGAAACCAATTGCGTTGTGTGGGTAACTGTTCACAATCAATTTCGCTATCTGTATTGAAGAGTACCTCATTGTCACTATTTTTATCGTTTTTCGTGATCTAACTCTCTGGAAGAGGTGCTTGATCGATAGACTTTTTTAAGCGTTTTCCTTATAATTTTCTTTTTATGTAAACTTTACAAATTTTCTTTTTATGTAAACTCTGATTAAAAAATGCAATAGAGCCTAAAACAACTGTGTTTAGAATTTGTAGATTCAGTCAAGTTTCATTTGGGTATATCGTATCCTTCGGTTTTTAGGGTTCCATTTTTTATAACGAACCCTATTGGTGAGAGTAAAACGAGTTTTTCACATTATTGAGGTGCCTATATTTGAGGTGCGTATAAATCTAATCTGTCCACATAAGATGACAGATATAAATAAAACTAAAGTTGTTTTCGTTTGTTTTACAGGGTTACGATGTGAGACCTTTGAGAAAATACATTTTTTTATAGATTCAAGTATCAAATGAAAGGGCTTCATTTCAGTATATCTTAAAAATTTTTTTTGGAATTTTACACTTCACCAATTTTTTCTTTGTGTTTTCTTACCTCGATTAGCTCCGAAGCTAACCGATCAAAAATTTTCAAATGTAGTATAATATTTTCCTATTGTTATAACTAGAAAAGGCTGTGGACGCGGCTTGGACTTTTATGAAAAACACACACACACACACACAAAAAAACACGATACAACGGATCATCTCAGAAACGAATCTTGGATTCGAAAATCTCTCATCTGCCGGCTAGTTTAGCCTATCATTCTAAAAAAAAACAAAAAAAGAAATTCTGACTATAATATAAAAAGAAACTTATCTTATAAATGTTGAATAGAAGAAAATTCTATATGCAATTACAGTAATACCATATCATAATAACAGGAACAATCTCACAAATCTTCAATGATGGGTTGAAACAATTTAACTGCAGTCCATAAATGTGTCAATAATAATTCTTCAATGGTAAATAATTTATCAATATTAATCTGCTTATTTTGTTGAAAGAATGAGTCCCATATGCAAGACAACGATTAATTAATACAGCTACATAATAATAATTCCAATTGCAGACAATTGTAAACAATCTCATAAATTCTCAAATATTGAGATCCAAATAATTTTATAACGGTTGCTAACACTGAAGTTCCATTATCAGCCGGTCCAACCGGTTTATTATAATATCCAAAGTATCCTGAATTTCTCAAAAATTTAGAAACAAAATTTTCCACCACTATTTAATTATTCGGATTTTTTTTTAATAGGGCTATTCTGACAGTCGTATTTTGAGTCGTACGACACGACAAAACGAAAATGGCATTCTGACAGTCGGTTCGATACGACAAATTTCGTTAAATACGACAAAGGTAAAAAAATTGATATTCTGAGAGTCGTACGACACGTCTTTAAATATCAAAAACTATCAATTTTTGTCGTAGCCATTTTTGGCTACGACTCTCTGGAAAAATATTTATATTTAAGAAATGTTTGATTTATAATTAAAATAAAATAAGGAAATGATCAAATTAAACTAATATTTGGTTTTTGACACTGCAATTCGCCAAATAAGGGATTGATTCAAACAATTACATCAATGTTTATAATCAAACTAAAATTTTATGTTTTATTGTATTTTTAATTCAATAATAATAAAAGAATAATTTAATATAAATAATTCCTTTGCAATATATTAAATTATAAATCCTAATAATAAATGCTTTGCAATATATTAAATTATCCTCTGTGCTACAAAATATAAGTGAATAAAAATAATAACCTTTTTATAATTTATTTCTATTTTATTATACAACATTTAATTTTAAAACACAAAAAAAAATACCATTACACCAAAATAATGTTTATTATTATTAAATATTAAAAAAAAATTCAAAAGTAGATTTTATCTGTCAATTTACAATTTTTATTAGTGGTGAATAATAAGGTGATGGTAAAAAATTTGTCGTTTCGTACGACTCACAGAATACCATTTTAGAGTCGGTACGATACGAAATTATTTTTCAGCGTTAGATACGACACGACTATCAGAATAGCCCTATAAAATTCAATTGTCCGGCTTCACCAACAAAAGTTCACGTAATACATATATCACTATAGCATAGACGAATGTAACATTAATTAGGATGTTTTTATGGGTGGTAGAAATACCAATAGTCTAGTTTAGATATTTGAAAAAACAACCCCCTGTTGAATAAGAAATTCAATGTAGGAAATATGGCGGACAATATATAAGTTTACACTTCAACCAAAGCTTCACGGAAACGAGGTATTTTTCGTATTCAAATAACTCAATCAATTCTTCACTAATTCTTTTAATTTTATGACAATTATATTTCAAATGTTTGAAATTATTTATCAAAGAATATATTTGTTATATATTTAATGAACTTTAATCACAAATTAGATTTAAATTTGAACAATATTAAACGTCTTGAGTCGGCCATTTGACAAAAAAAACTTGGAATGAATCCAATTAGAAAATGTGATTTTTGACATTTCTTATTTTAACAAAAAAACGAAAAATGAAACGGCGCTGATTAAGCAATGAGTGCTTTTATTTATTTTCCGAGATATTCGAATTTGAGGCTGTTCGATATGATTTGAAAAAAACTGTTAAACTATTATGATTGTAAAAATGAAATGGAATATGGAAATATTTTTGATGAATGGAAAAGAGAATAGAAATTGGTTCTAATATTATTATTGCGAATATAGTCGACGTTACAGTTTATTTTATTTTAATTTTTTGTTTAATTTAATATTTACTATAACTAGAAATTGTTATTAATTTTTATTTTTATATCAGCTGAAAATAAAATAGTCTTTGTTGTTTAAACGTTTTATTTTGAATAACGATTTAACGAATAACGTCAAAAAAAATATAGGTTGTGGGTCGCCAAAATACGGCATTTAAAATTTGGGGTCGCAATACCAATACAGAAAAGATTAAGAACTGCTGGTCTAACAGACATTTGAACTTATACTGGTATTAGAGCAGTTAAGGACTGCCGACAGAAGTGAAAACTTAAATCTGTGAAATAACTGTGTTTTTTTGTATCTTCCAATTATTGTAGCATTGCAAATTAAAATTTCAAAATGTTTAAATTAAAATCATTAAAATTATTCTGGGTTTCACGTCTACCAGCACTCTAAGCAACTATTATATTGTAACGACTCTTCGTTGGTTCTTTTCGATTATTGAGCAAATACGACAGTAAAAGACAGATCCTTAGTTAACAAAATCTCAAACTTTATTTATCAACCAGTTACAGCAAACTTCCGATTTTAATTACAATAAATTCCAGGGTCTCCAATTTATGTACGATAAACTTCACCGCTTTTCCATAATTTGAATCAATAATATTCGGAATCGTAAAATCTGTATTTACTATTCCACTAAGTTCAAATTCTTTCCCAGGCTCAAGTACCACCCGCTTACCCAGGCTCAAGTACCACCGATTATTCCTTATACTTGCGAATATTTATAAACACTTTTAATTGCAAAAGTAAAACTGGCTATCTGATATTTTGTTCGCTTATTTATATTCAAAAATAAAAAAGTCGAAACTTCTCTAATTTACTTTCTAGAAATCAATATTAAATAGGCCACACCTATTTTCATTTATTGGTTATGAATGAGTAAATTAAATTAACCCATTCTGGACGAAGTTTGTTACATTGCCCTCCATTTAGTTTTGTTCGTCCCGAGCAATATCAGCTATCGCATTGGTACTGTTACCTTGGTACGGTGCCAACCTTTGCAGATGTATCACTTTCATCTTGGTACGGGGTCCCTTTTGGATGCGGTAGATAACATCATTAATTCGTTTGATTATTTTATATGGGCCTTCCCAATCTGGCTGCAGCTTGGGTGATCTTCCCTTAGTTCTCGTGGGGTTGTATAGCCATACCAATTCTCCCTCTTGAAAACCGGCACTATTTGCATTTATGTCGTACCTGGTTTTCATTTTGTCACTGGCAATCTTAATGTGGTCTCGAACCTGTTGATGGATTTTATTCGTCTTCTCCCTTAGTTGTCCCACATAATCTGTTTTCGTAGATACCAGACCTCCAGGGATGCCGAACTCAATGTCACTAGGAAGATGTAGTTCTCTTCCGAACATGACATTCACTGGCGTTTCACATGTCGTATCGTGCACTGCGCTACGATAGGCCATCAAGAATAACGGAAGATCCTTATCCCAACTTCTTTGGTTGGCTTCCACTACCTTTGACAAATGTTCTTCCATGGTACGGTTGAATCGTTCTACCATGCCATCCGATTGTGGGTTCATAGGTGTAGTTCGTGTTTTTTTAATGTCGAGTGTTCTGCACAGCTCTTCCATCAATTGAGATTCGAAATTCCTTCCCTGGTCGGTATGCAACTCGAGCGGTGTTCCATATCTGCAAACCCGTTCATTGACTAATGTTTCCGCGACCGTAACTGCTTCCTGGTTCGGTATTGCATAAGCTTTCGGCCATTTTGTAGAGTAATCAATGACCACCATGATGTATTTGTTACCTTTTGTCGTTTCCGGAAATGGCCCCGCGATGTCTATAGCAATTTTCTCCATTGGGGCTCCCACATTGTACTTTTGCATCTCTCCTCGAGTTCAAGTCTTTGGTCCTTTGCTCGCCGCACAAGTATCGCATCGCCGACACCATTGCTCTACGTCGGTTCGATACCTTACCCAATAAAACCTCTCTCTTACTTTGGCTAGAGTTTTATTGACTCCCAGGTGTCCTCCAGAAATACTTCCATGCAGCTTTCCCAGTACCTCTTCTACTCGACTTGATGGCAACACCAGTTGCTCTAACACTTTCTTTCCATCAGCGGACTCCCATTTTCTTTTTAGTATCCCGTTGTCCATCAATAGTGAGTCCCATTGCGCCCAGTAGCATTTCACCTCCGTACTCAAAGGTGCTACCTCTTTCCACTCCGGTCGCCTTCCCTCGGTTTTCCATTTCAATATTGGTGCCATAGCTGGATCTTCTAGCTGCTCTCTTTTAATTGCCTCGGTACACCAATCCTCAGAAGTTTGGAACTTGATTTGGCTCACTTTCATTTCCTCATTTCCCTCAGTTTTGCTACAGGACTTGCACTCCTCTATACAGGGTCTTCTAGACAAGGCATCGGCGTTACCATGGATCCTTCCCTTGCGGTGTTCAACTTTGAAGTCGTAGTTCTGCAGGATCTCTATCCATCTTGCTGCTTGTCCTTCAGGAAATTTAAATTGTAATAACCATTTTAGAGCAGCATGGTCTGTGCGAATCAGGAATGGTTGTCTACACAAATACTTGTGGAAATGTTTCACAGCCTTGATAATAGCTAGCAACTCCTTCCTCGTGACACAGTAATTCCGCTCCGGCTTTGACAGAACTTTACTGAAGTACGCCACCACTTTCTCATCGTCTCCAATTTTCTGTGACAAAGCAGCCCCGATTCCTACATTGCTTGCGTCTGTGTCCAGAAGGAACATCTTTCCGGATTCTGGATAGGCTAGTATAGGGGTGTTGCAAAGTTTTTCTTTTAAACGGCAGAATGCCTCATTACATTCGGTTGTCCACAGAAACTTGGTATTTGCCTCTGTCAATTTATGTAGACTCTTGACGATATTCGCAAAATTCTCCACGAATCTACGATAATAAGTGCATAGGCCAAGAAAACTGCGTAGCTCATGAACATTCTTCGGTACTGGCCAATTTTTCACAGCATCAATCTTCTCGAGATCGGTTCTGACTCCATGTTCTGTAATGATGTGTCCAAGGTACTTCACTTTTTTGTGGAACAGATTGCACTTTTTCGGATTCAACTTCATGTTGGCATTACTTATATTTGGAGTACTTCTTCGAGGTTCATTAGATGCTCTTCGAAGCTGCAACCCATTATAATGATGTCATCAAGATAAACGAGGTAGGCCTTCCAGGTTAAGCCATGCAACACGCATTCCATTAGACGTTCAAATGTTGCTGGGCATTGCATAAACCAAACGGCATCACATTGAACTCCCACAACCCATTGCCAGTAGAAAATGCTGTCTTTCGTCGATCTTCTAGATGCATTTCAACTTGCCAGTAGCCACTCTTCAGATCTAATGTGCTGTACCATTTGGCCCCGGATAGTGTATTCAGTGTGTCATCAGATCGTGGCAGTGGATAGCTGTCCTTAATGGTTACCTCATTCAGCTTTCGATAGTCTACACAAAAACGAGCTGACCCATCTTTTTTTCTAACTAGCACCATTGGTGAGCTCTATGGACTCTTAGATGGCCTGATGACTCCATCACTTTTCATTTTGTTCAGCATTCCTTGCACTTCCTCGTGTTTAGCTAGTGGTAGACTTCTAGGAGGCTGTCTGATAGGATGAGCGTTTCCAGTGTTGATCCTATGTCGCAAGATGTTTGTTCTTCCAACATCTTCATCTCCAGCAGAGAAAACGCTGCTCATCTTCGTTAATACCCTCTTGATTTCTTTGAATTCGGCCGGGTTCATTCTTTTCCTAAGATCTTGAAGTATTGCTACTAATGCGGGATTATTTCTCTGCATGAAGACCTTCTGCTCTTCTTGACAGCTGATTATCTCTTTTATGGTGCTGCATTTGGCGATTTCTTCTCCATGATTGATGACCCCTCGTTTATTTGAGAAGTTAATCAGTTGCACTGGAACTACCCCTTCTTTGGCTGCTACTAACGTTCGGCCAATCATAATGTTTCCCCCGAAGTCATTGTTAGCTGGCTCAATCATCACAGGTGAATTTTGGTCACTTTTATTTAGTAGCTTAGTCCATATGATCTTCTCAGATTTTGCCGGGATCTCGGTTGGTCCATCACTAATAACACGGACCTCAGCATTGTCGTTGGTGGCGTGTAGCACTATTTCTGTGTTTCCATATCTCAGTACGTGGCTTCCCACATCTAATATATAATTGTATTCTTTCATGAAGTCAAGCCCAATTATGCACTCATCTTCTATATCTGCTACAATAAATCGGTGCCTAAATGAATTTCCTACAAGGTGAACTTCTTGGTCGCTTTCTTCATGAACTAGAACTGTTTCACCCGTAGCTGTTTTTACGGTGAATCGTCTTGCTGTATCGATCTGACTATCATGAACCACATCTAGACGCACTATCGATCTTGAAGCACCTGTGTCCAAAGTCAACATGCACGATTTGCTTCCAACGGTTGCCTCCAGGACTAGACTACTATTTTCTCTTTTTACTTGTGATACCACCAATGTAGGGCATTGTAATTGAGCCAGCTTTCACCCTTCAAAACTGGCACGATCTAGTTTCCCGAATCCGGAACGCGGCATCTCTCTTCCGAATGCAGCTCCCATTTACATTCTCTTTGGATGTGCCCCAACTTCCCACAGTTCCAGCATCTTACTCTGCTAGATATACTTCGTTGATTTCGTTCAGGTTTATCTTCCAAACTTTTGACTCGCATGATCACTTCATCAAGCGCTGCTTTTAGTGGTTCCTCCGCAACTTCGATCTGACGTACCCTATCTGAGCCATACGCTCTTTTTCCAGCTTCCATTTGTAGGGCCAATGCTAAGACTTCCGCAGGTAGTTTCTTCCCGCTTAGATAAAGCTGGTTTCTCATTTGCACATCTCGAAGAGCATTGATGAAAGTATCAGCTGCCAGTTTGTCTCGGTGTTCAGCGTTATAGTTCGGGTATGACAGATTTACCAGTCTCACAATGTCAGCCTCTAATTCTTGCAAAGTTTCGCTGACTCCTTGTTTTCGTGTTTTGAGCTGCATGCGATGGAGAGCTTGCATATGACTTTCCCCATATCTTACTTCTAAGGCCTTCATTAGCTTGCAGTAATCACGCTCTGTCGCTGATAGTGTCTGCAAAATTTCAGCAGCAGGTCCCTTCAATGCCAATATAAGCGCGTTTGCTTTTTGCTGGTGATCAACCCCAGTTGTTGCTATCTCAAATTGCATCTTAAATATCTGATACGATGTAGATCCATCAAATGCGGGTATTTTCACTCTAGCTGGAGCTGAAGTAGTTGATGGAATGATCATGTTACCTGACCTTACTTGTGCTATTTCTTTGCGGAATTCACTCGAAAGATTGCGTAATTTCTCTTCATGTTCTTCGGTAACTTTCCGCAGCTCCCTTTCCATGTTGTTGATTTTGACCTCTGCACTGGATATACGTGACTCGATTACTTCACGTAGACTTTCTTGCTTTGCCATCATATCAGCTGCCAGTTTTTCTTGTCGGGCCATCATATCAGCAAGTTGTTGTTGTTGCTGTGCCATCATTTCTTTCATCAACGCCATCATCGGATCAATCGCTGGAGCATTCTGAACCGGAGCTTCCTCCGGCCCTATGTCTATGACCTCTGTGTTTTCACCTGCTTCTTCTAAAACTTTACGCAGCCGAAATGCAAGTTCTGCCTTCGTTCCATGGATTGGAGCATTCCTTTTCCTCAACTCATTCTTCAGCTGGGTCTGGCTGAGATCACTAATATTTACTGTCTTGACCATTGTTCCAATAATCCCACTTCTGACACCACTGTAACGACTATCGGCTAAGTGCCACCATTTTTAAATAGTTTATTTATCATGATTGCCATCGATGTTTAATCATACATAAGCTATGCTTCTTTTTATAGAATTTATGCGATTTCCGTCTCGTAATTGTGGGCTTTAAATCGATATAATCGATGTTATCAAGTATTAAGTCTTCACTTAATTTTAGAAACATGTATTACATACAATTCGGTGAAGATGATAAAATTTGTAGCATCATGATGTGTTAAATTCCAATACATACAATTTTGATCTACAAACGTAATTGTTTCAGGTTATCCTATCTTTCTTACGTTATTTTTAATTTCATAAAAATTATGTTCAACAAAAAAAATATTGACCAAAGCAAACTACCGTTTAAAACGATAGTTAAATAAAAAGCAAATTTAGTGTACACAACAACTTCCCAAATTTTCATGAGGATTAATGTATTAATTATTATTATTATTATTTTATTGGTTTTATAAAACCTCTTTAAATTACAATTTTTTATACATATTTAAGTTCTACTAAATAAACTACAATTGTGTAATCAAAGATGAAGAATTTAACTTAAGTAAATATGAGACGATGAAGTTTCATTTCAAGTAAATAGAAATCATTAGAACATGAAAACTAAAATATGTTTCATCATCACCTCTATGGCTGAGTGTGTGAAACACCAGACTTTGAACTATGATGTCTCTGATGAGTGTGAGTTCAATCCCTTAATGTTGACTATCTATGGAACCACATATGCTGACCACAAAATGCCATAAAGATTAAAATTTATTATGTAACTTTTTTAATAACTTGCCAGCAAAGAAAGCGTACATTAAACAACATGAGCACTTTGAACATTTGTGGATCAATTTTTCTTCCTAAAGATGCCACACATAACAACTTTTCTAATTGAACAAGTCATTTAAATTTTTTGATTGATTACTTGAAGACTTTTTTGATGGCTAATGTTTTATTCGCAAACTCTCATTACTATTCTTTCAAATTATTGCTATTACGTCAACAAAAGGTATACGCACAAATTTTATTTATAAGCGTAGCAAAGCATTTCGGGTCCGTCTAGGATTAATCAGTAGTTATTTTGGAAGCTCTTTGATTCTACTTTACAAAAAAAGTCAAATCGTAGCAAAAACAACCAAAAGGCTGTAAAAACCCCACGTCAACACTGAAAAAAACATGTCCTATTTCCAATCGAAATACAATTGTCTCAACCTCACTGTGCGGTCACATATGGCGAATCAAACTACGAAATCGCTTCAACAACTCTACAATTATAAATCGATGAAGTTGAGACATGTGAAAATAAACTAGAACTACAGCCGAACTAGAACTACAGCAGATATACAGCAAAATAAAATGCAAAAGATGAAGGACTTGTAAAAAATATAGACACTGTGCTTAGTTCCAAATTTGAGCTTAATTCAAATTTTCAGGAAAATTTTCATCAGGTACCCTCCTATATTTACCGTCATTTACTGGACTACAGTTTTTTTCATACAAACCATTTGATCTTTAACTAAAATAAAATTTTACCTGTTTTCCTCGTACATGCATTTTCATATGATATACCAAAGCATTTTTATATGTAAATTCTTTTTCACAGAGTGCACATTGAAACAGGTTTTCGCAGGTATGAATCGCCATATGACGTTCGCAATGCCTTTTTCCTTTAAACTTCTTATTACAAAATTGGCATGAAAACTATTGTAAATTTAAAAAAAAATTGAAGATCAGGTTTAATGCATTTAAAATTTATTTTTTTGAAAGATATTGTAACCGATTTAAACTTACCGTCATTCTTTCCGGGTCATGAGTTAGTTTGTGCTTTTCCCAATTTTGTTTATTCACAAATTTTTTACTACATTCTGAACATTCATATGGTTTTTCATCCGGATGACAACTTTTCATATGACGCTTTAATAGACAGTCGAAGTGAAATTTTTTATTACAAATCTTACATTCGTAACGTTTGTCTGATAACTATGAAAAAACAAAAAATTATTGTTAGTAGTAGTTTAGGTATTGCTCTTAAATCTAACTTAAGTTAATGAAATTATATTTATAAGATTTTTATAAACAAAAACTCATTTATAATGAGTAGAAGTCAAAAAACGTCAAGGAATGGCACCATATTTTCGTTTAGTATGTAAAATTTGTGATTGTCGATTTATGGCCAAATTTACGTAGCAAGCGTCGTAATTTGACTAATTTCGTATACATCTAGAGCTTCCCGCCAGCTTTATTTTTTGGACAAAATTTTGTAAAATATGACAGTGGTTAGCCCATCGTTTTTAAGTACAAAAAAATGAGTAGTCTCAAATCTTGACGAGTAACATGACGGACCAAAACGTGCACAGTGCTGAAGTTTGAGCTTAACTGTGCAACGGGTCTAGGAATGGTAGCATATTTTCGTTTTGTATGTAAAATTTGAGATTGTCGATTTTTGGCCAGTTTTCAGTAGCAAACGTCGTATTTTGTCTAATTTCGTATACATGGATATCTAGAGCTTCCTGCCAGCAGACTTTTTCATTTTTTTGAACAAAAGATCGATGTTCATGGTATAAGGCCTTATAAAATTTCCAAGACCGACGGATAAACATGAAGTACGGCAATTCATTGGATTAGCTAGTTATTTCACAAAATTTGTGAAACAATTTTCGATTATCGCCGAACCACTAACCCGATTAATGAAAACGAACGTGCCATTCATATGGACTGACGATCAAACGAAATCTTTCGAATTGTTTAAAAAAAAACTTGGAAGACGGGAACTGTTGACACTGTATAATCCGAGTTTGGAACACGACGTATATACAGACGCGAGTACTAAAGGCGTTGCTAGAATAATGTTTCAAAAAGACGAAAATGGCGAAGCAAGACCAGTTTCTCATTTTAGTCGACGGGCGACATAAATTTCACTCTTACGAATTGGAGGCTTTGGCGCTGTTGTCGAGGCTTTAGACAGGTTCCGTATTTATTTAATTGAAAAGCACATTGCTAACCGATTGTTCTTCCTTGACGACATGTTCTACGAAAAAGGATTTATTACCACGTATTGGGAGATGGTGCTTTAGGTAAGCCGAGTATGATTTTAAAATTGTGCATAGGAGTGGAAAAAAATGCAGCATGTAAATGCGTTAAGCCGCAATACAAACGAAGACGGAATCGACCTGGAACCGGCGACTATTGATGTTTTTATCATATCACAACAAGATAATTGGTTAATTGGGATGCAACGCCTAGATGATGATATTCAAAAAGCTATTGAAATTGTAATACGGGAACCAACGAATTGTGAAGAGCGACAAATGCATAAAGATTACGCAGTTTATCAAGATCAATTATATCGAATAGTCAATGGGAAACGAATGTGGGTAGTTCCAAAAAGGCTTAAGTGGCGTATTGCAAAAATGAGTCACGATGATATGGGGCATCAATGGTGTTGAAAAAACTATTGAAGTGCTACGCAGACATTTTTTGGTTCAACAGAGTTAGAGATTATATTAAGAAATACATCTCATCATGCGTCGAGTGTGGATATACAAAGTCAAAAGGTTGACCAAAAGAAGGAGAATTATTTTATATTGACAAAACACCAATACCATTTCACACTATTCATGTGGATCATTTAGGATCATTTAGGGTCATTTCCGAAAACGACGAAAAGAAACACGTATTTAATAGTTATTGTAGATGCTTTCTCAAAATATGTCATTGTTGAAGCCACGAAAACAACAAACACTACACCTGTAATATCGTTTATGGATGAATGGACATCTCATTTTGGAGTACCAACTGGAGTTATTAGTGATCGAGGTACAGCGTTTACGGCAAAGTCATTTGAAAGGTACTGTCTGGATAATGATATCAATCACATACCGAATGCTACTGCCACTCCAAGAGCAAATGGGTAATGCGAACGGTATAATCGAACTATTTTGTCAAGATTACGAGCTATGGTAGAAGATGATAGAAAATGGGATACGAATCTCCAAGGTATGCAATGAGCATTAAATAATATGATTAATGATACAACGAAATTTTCACCTCAAAAACTTGTTTTAACATACAAAAATACTACGTGTTTTAAAGAACAAATTGCTTTGAAACGCCCTGTAATAATAACAAAAAAAAGGAGAGAGACTTATATAATATAAGACAGAGACAGAACGAAACGGACGATGACATTTTTATTATTAATTTTTCAAATATTAGTTATATAGAGTAATTTCACTACGACGGACGTTTTTTTAAAATTAACTAAACTTATTATTTATTTATAAAAATGAATTTGATTATAAAAATGGAATTTATTTAGTGAAAGTGTTACCTCATGGTCATGCAGGTCACCCCAAAACAATCAACAATAACCACACAAGTGACTTAAGATGTTACGAAATATTAATATTCCTTCCTATCCTAAAGAATCACACATAGTGGTGTTAAGAAATTAGTAATTCATATAAAATTTATCTATAATATTAAAATTGAATCTTTAATATTTTTTGTTTAATATTAAAAAACGCGTCCACCAACCCCTCAGAACGCATATTGTTTGTGGGACCTAGGCCGTAAAAGATATCTTTGTGTTGTTGTGACACATTTTGTAATTCCTATAACACAACACATTTTATTTAAAAAAAAAAGTCGGACAAGTGCGAATAAAATTCGCTCGCCAAGAGTTCCGTGAATGTAAAAGAACACAATATCAAAAATTAATGACATAAAGTTATGTTGTAAAGTCTTTATATCGCCAGACTATGGACGCATAACAGAATAAATATTTAATCGTAAACGTCAATAGTAAATGTCAATCACATCTACAATGTTCAAAAATGTTACTTGAGGTTAAATCTTATCCATAACTGTTTATGTTAGCTAAAGAAAGATTTAACCAGTATCTTAATGGTTTAAATTGGGAATATTTGTTCTATAAATCAGCGTCGAAATATAGGGTGGTATACATACACTTAAAATAGCACTTTTTTTATCAATAACTAAAAAACTGTGCATCGCACATTTGCATTTTAAAAAATGTTGCAATGTTTCTTAAATTAAGTGCTTTTTCAAATGACACCCCACTCGTTTGGTTCCAAAAAAGTTTTTTTACCCTCCCCACACTTATCCCCTAAACACACAGAAATATAATTATTTGAGAGTTCGCTATAATTTTCGTTCAAAATATAGCAAACTTCCTGTCTCTATGAATTTTTTCTGTCTATCAGTGTCGAAACGTAGGGAAAGGGGGAGGGGGGGGGGAACGGTCTGGAATTTGCACATTTTTTAGAATAACTCCAAAACTGTGTACCGTAAATTCTAAATAAATTGCGATGTTTTGGAAATTTGGTGCTCTTTCAAATGATACCCCACTTGCTTGGGTCAAAAAAAAGTTTTTTTTACCCTCCTTACACCCATCCCCAAAACACACAGAAATATAATTATTTGAGAGTTTGCTATAATTTTCGTTCAAAATATAGCAAATTTCCTATCTCTATGAATTTTTTCAATTTTTTCTGTCAATCAGTGTCGAAACGCAGGGGGGGGGGGGAACGGTCTGGAATTTGCACATTTTTTAGAATAACTCCAAAACTGTGTACCGTAAATTTTAAAAAAAATCTCAATGTTTTGGAAATTGGGTGCTCTTTCAAATGATACCCCACTTGCTTGGGTCAAAAAAAGTTTTTTTTACCCTCCTTACACCCATCCCCTAAACACACAGAAGTATAATTATTTGAGAGTTCGCTATAATTTTCGTTCAAAATATAGCAAACTTCCTATCTCTATGAATCTTTTTCAATTTTTTCTTTCAATCAGTGTCGAAACGTAGGGGGGGAGGGGGCGGTCTGGAATTTGCACATTTGTTAGAATAACTCAAAAACGGTGTACCACAAAACTCTAAAAAACATTGCCAAGTTTCTGAAATTTGGAGCTCTTTCAAATGACACCCCACTCGCTTGGGTCAAAAAAGTTTTGTTTCACCCTTCCCTACCCCAATCCCTTAAAAGCACAAAAATATAATTATTTGAGAGTTCGCTATAATTTTCGTTCAGAGTTTATCAAACTTCCTGTCTCTGTGAATTTTTTTAAATTTTTCTGTTAATTAGGCTCGAAATGCAAGAGGGGGGGGGGACCAACTTTTTGTGTCACTTTATTGATAATAATTCAAAAACTATGCATTGAAAAATTCTAAAAAATGGCAATATTTCTAAAATCAAGTGCTCTTTAAAATGACACCCCACATGACCTGGTTTTAAATGATGTTTTTATCCCTTAACATTCCCACCCCTTTAATAAATATAGTTATGAGTATCTGCCACTTTTCTATATTTTTCATTAAAAACCTACTCATTTTTCTATCATTCCAAATATATGTCAAGATTTTCGATGAAGTAGGGTCGGAGTTGATCGGGGCAATAAAACATCCAGAAAATGTCATTTTTCAAAATCATACAAAAAATGGTGAGGTGTAAAATTCCAAAATATGTTTTTAAATAATGCTGAAATGAAACCCTTTCATATGATACCCTACTCGTCTCGATAAAAAAATGTATGTTTTCAAAGGCTTTACATCGTACCTCTTTAAAACAAACGAACACAACTTTATTTATTTTTTAACCCACCATCTTGTGTGGATAGGTTAGTTTTATAAGCACCTCAAATTTTAAGTTCATCGGATTAATGGTTCACGAGATAATCGAAATAATGTGAAAAACATGTTGTACTCTCACCAATAGTGTTCCGTATAAAAAACGGAACCCTAAAAACAAAATGATGTTGAGAACATTCATTGCAAACATTTGTTTTGCTTACTAATAACTACAAAACCTTGAACAAATTCTTACCTGTAATCCATCCAGAACCTGTAATCTTTCTTTTTCATGGGTTTTGAAATGCTGCCTGAAATTTTCTAGTCCTGTAATTTCTCTATGACACTCAAAACATTTAAACAAAGCAAATTCATATGTATGAATTTTCATATGTGTTTTAAGTTCACTTTTGTTTATGAACTTCTTATTACATAATTTACAAGAAGACTGAAAATAAATAGAAAAAAACGTTAGTTCTTTAAATGGTTTTTAAAATTTGCTAATTGTAAGCGATGAGAACAATCCAATGTTTAGATGTTTAGAAGCGATATGTTGAAAATTTAGCAGTTACCCAAAATGCGAATTTTATGCTTTTACCTGTTATTGCAAGGAAATGAATTTTCCACTACGTGCTCGACACAACATTTCGTAATTCAGACTAAGTACTGAGAGTGAAAACCCAAATGTATTGCACTTGAGATCAACATCCTTGCCTTGGAAAATGTGTCGTTAAAAAAAGAATAATTCAGAAAAAAGTGAGTATCGAACGCGAGTCCTCCGAGTTCAAATCAGAACTACGAGGTTGCTCGACATAATCTAAGCTTTTAAAGCAATTTCCAAGTAAATTCATTGCGACAAGTTTTCGGGTGTATGAATTTCCATATGACATTTGATTCCATTTTTAACTTTGTAAAATTCCTTATTACGAAATTGCTATGAAAACTGCATGTAAAAATTGAAAAAATTAAGATAAAGTTTAACGCGTTTTAAGATTACTCCTGAGGATCGAATAAAATAAAATCATTTATTTTAAAAAAATAAATTTATATAGATGAGTTAAGTTTATTTGTTTGTTTGATCTATAGTTTTAAAAAAAAAAATTTAATCAACATTATTTGCGTAACGGAATTGGAAATATTCCTTTTTTTTCATTAATTAGTTAGACATGTTTAGCACACTAAATATGAAATATTCATTATTGAGACTCTTTGAATATCCGAAGATACCATGTCAACTATAAAGGAAGGAGATGGGTAAAATGTAAGGAATGGGGATATAGGGATAACTATACTAATTGTTTTAAATGATGGACATTTTCTTTAAATGCCTGAGGGGAAAATTCATCGGAAAATACAGAGGAAGGCATTGAAATCTACAATTTGGCCACTCTATTAAAATAGTCGTTCTGGAGGGACACAGTTCTACAACGAGGTATTTGTACAACAAATGGATGGGATAACTCGGCAGCTCTTGTTTGTCGATTATGCTGCGCACACGACGGAAGGATATTTTGAATTTCCTTAGAGGAGATTTCGCTAAAGTTATATTTATAGTAGATTGACAATTCAGCCACATTTCTTCTGTGCTGGAGTGAATCAAGCTGGTCCGTTAGTTCAGTATTACCAATCGACCGTATTGCTTTTCTCTGTACAGAGTCTAGACATTTTATTGTTGACTGACAAGCACCTCCCCAAATATCACGAATAAAGGACTTGAAGATTAGCAACATTTGCTCGGGATTGAAATACTTTTTACATCAACTCAAGAATCCTAATTTTTGCATTGCAGATTTAGCGAGGTTGAACATATGTTTATTCCATTTCAGGTTATTTTGAATATTCACTCCAAGAAGTCTAACTGATTAACCTCACGCAATTCCTCATGGTTTATTTTAATAGGGAAATTTTTATGCCGCTCTATTCGTGAAAGACGGCATACTTTTGTTTTGATTGGATTAAATGAAACAAGATTACGATCACCCCATTCCATTATACGCTCCAGATCTTTGTTGATAGAATCAATCAGCAGCTTTCTATCAGTGGTAACTGCAGTATGAGTTCGAAATTTAGGAGATGCATGTGATGCATATGTGCTGTCATCAGCAAAACTATGGATTGGGTGCACTGTGGAAATAAGTAAGTCATTAATGTATAGAAGAAACAAGGTTGGTGAGAGTGCAGAACCTTGGGGAACCCCAGTATTGGTTGTGAAAATATTGGATGTGATACCATCTAAATTAACATGAAATTGGCGAACTGTAAGAAAACTATGAATCCATGAGACAGTAAGATGGTCTATGCCATAAGATTTTAATTTAGCTATGAGATTTTTATGCCACACTTTATCAAATGCTTTAGAAATGTCAAGTGAAATACTGAATGTTTCACCGTGGTTTTCCAGCGATTTATTCCAGAGATGGGATACGTAGGCTAACAGATCACCTGTTGCATGACTTCTACGAAAACCATACTATTTATCATCAATAATTCGCGACATTTCCAAATAATCTATTAAATTGTAGTTAACATATTTTTCAAATATTTTAGCCAAAACCGACAGAATTGCAATTGGTTTATAATTGTTAGGATTTATCTTACTGCCTTTCTTTGATATGGGTTGAACGCTGGCCAGCTTCCAATAATCGGGAAATATTCCGGTTTTATAAGATAAATAGAAAATTTTTGTTAAAATAGGAGCTAGCAAAGTTTTTAAGAATGAGGGGTGGAATACCGTCGGGGCCAACAGATTTGTTGATATTGATAGAAAGAAGCATTTTCCGTACAATATTGCAACGAAAAATAATTGGTTTCATTTTCGTTACAACTGGGGGGAATGAATGAATGTAGGAGAATGGGAGGGTTCGACTATGTTTGAGTTTTCTGCGAAAATACGACCCAAAAGATCCGCCTTCTCTTTCGAGTCGCTCACGGGAATGTCATTCAGAACTAAGGTTGGAATAAAGGATCGAGTAAAATTACTTTGGACTGATTTAACTGCCTGAAAGAAACTACGTGAAACTAGGTAGTCACATTTCTCCAAGAAACAAAATTAAAAGAAAAACAATTCAGAGAAATTTTTAATAAGGCAAGAGCTCGCTACATACCAGCTGGCAGAATCCAAAAAATAAAACCAAACTTTCCACATGAAGCGTGTGTGCTTTCTAATAAAAGAGATGACATCCGTAAAGCAGATCCAGCCGACTCCAGAATTCCGGACCTGAACAAACAAATTAATAAATTGGTCACTGACCATAAAAGAAACAAATGGAGAGAGTTAGTGAGAGAATCAAACCTGGGTACTAGTAAAAGTCTTTGGAAGGTCATTAAGAGCCTAACTCATCCTCGACAACCACAAAATAATTGCATAATCTCCTTCGACGATATCCCCATTTAAAACCACAGGAAATGCGCAAACCAATTTAACATTCAGTTTACAGAAAAGCAGCGTAAATACGAGAAAGAGATCAGATCAGTGTTGAGACACATGCGCAAACTTAACACTGACAACTTGGAGGATATTATATTTTCCGAAGAAGAGGTGGAGAATGCAATAAGGAAAATTAAGCCATCAAAAGCTATATGACCCGACGGCATCTCAGCCATCATGTTCAAACACATCGGACCAAAAGGTTTGAACTTCCTCACTACTACACTTAATACATCTTTAAATACTTTTCAGATACGATATATCTGGAAAACGGCCAGAATCAGCCCCATTTTGAAACCAGGAAAACCTGTAGAAAAGGGAGAGTCCTACAGACCAATGTCCATTCTTTCATCGGTCGCAAAACTCATCGAAGCACTTTTGCGCCATACCAACATGGCTTCCGGCGAGCACACAGTACAACCACCGCGCTATACAGAATACAAAACCAGATCAGTGATGGTTTGAATCAAAAACAACCATGCGCTAGAACAATTTTAGTAGCACTTGACCTGTCAAAAGCATTCGACACAGTATCACACGCTGCTCTATTGGATGATATCTTCAATACTAACTTGCCAGGTTTAATGAAGCGCTGGTTGTGCAATTACCTCAGAGGTCGCCAAACATATGTTGAGTTCCGTAACAGCAAGTCCAAAATGAGAGTGCTAAGACAAGGAGTTCCTCAAGGCGGAGTTATCTCACCGTCATTGTTCAATCTCTACCTAAGCAGTTTGCCTACTCCACCAGAAAGAATAACTATGACGTCATATGCAGACGACTGCACAGTGCTTGCAACGGGAAATAACCTGCAGCAACTCACAAATATCCTGAATACCTGAATACCTTAATACTCAGAATGATTGGTTTAAAACCAGAAAACTAAAACTTTCCACTGAAAAGTCCACCTCTACACTTTTCACCACATGGACGAAGGAGGTAAATTCAACACTAAGCACCTGCATAGACAACATACTTATTCCTACAGTAAAAAATCTCACTGGAATAAGTTACAAACAACACAAAATGCTGCCTTGCGAACCGCAACCGGGTGTCACCTGGTGGCCCACCGCGATCACCTTCACGAGGAAAGTTGCATATTGCCGGTCCGTGAACATAATGAAATGCTAACCAAACAATATCTGTTGGCCTGTCACAAAGAGCAACATCCTTGCAATGACATCTTAGCTACAATATAACCACCCAGAGACATAAGGAAGACAGCGAGATGCTTTCTGCAAGATATCAGAGAGTCAGGTTTCTGGTAACATCGACGAATCTACATATAGTCCCTGGGCCTTCACCTACATAATTTTGTGATTACTATATATTTTATACTTCGTAAGACGCTTGTCCCTGACGAGTCCTACAACTTTTTTATCTGCCATTTTCTTTGATTCGGCCGCTTTTTCCCTCGGGAAACTCCGAAACATGGCGATTTCCCGGGGTCTTGTATATTTATTACCATAATTTTGTTATTTATTATAGGGAGTGGCAATTTGTTTTAGAAAACGAGGGCAGATTTGTCCGACAAAAACTTGTCTGCTTTTGTCGAGTCCGACAACTCAAACTGGTCAAAATACCAGGGTACTGAAAATCAAACACCACAAATCTAGTTTTCACGGGATTGTTTAACAAAAGTTAGTGAAAGTGAAGGGTCATATTGTCCGACAAATTTTCGGTCGCCTTTTTTCAGTCCGACGACTGGAAGTCGAAATTCTGGCGGGGTAGTGTTTATTGATTACCACATGTCGGACAAAAATGAAACACGATAAAAAACCATTTGCTATTATAAAAAATCGAGTTGTCCGACAAAAATATAGCCGCGTTCGGCCAGTCCGTTGTAGGACTCGTCAGGGACAAGCGTCTTACGAAGTATAAAATATGTGGTAATCACAAAATTATGTAGGTGAAGGCCCAGGGACTAATATAGAACAGGCTTAAAAACACCCCACACCAAAACGGTCGAAAACGCAATAAAGAACTACATTCCAAATCGTGTTCTAAATAGAAAGCCACCAAAAGTCGCTGCCGAAGAGGTCCAATTGCCCCGTAGCACTAGATCTATCCTTGCTCAACTTAGATCCGGTTGGTCACGCATCCTAAACAACTAAATGAGTAGAATTGATCCTGAAATTATTGACAAGTGTCCCGCATGTGAGGGCACGCCACACGATGTAGACCACCTATTTAATTGTCTTGAAAATGAAACAAACTTGACGAAGGAAGATTTGTGGTACCGCCCAAGGGCAGTAGCAGAGTTCCTGAACCTGGACATGGAGCCGGAGGATTAGCACCAAAACTGTCGCTACAACAACAACAACAGGACGTTATAAGGAACTACGCCCCAAATCGAGTTTTAAAGAGGTCCAATTGCCCCGTAGCACCAGATTCATCCTAGCTCAACTAAGATCCGGTTGGTCACGCATCCTAAACAACTACATGAGCAGAATTAATCCTGAAATTATTGACAAGTGTCCCGCATATGAGGGCACGCCGCATGATGTAGACCACCTATTCAGATGTCCTAAAAATTCAACTAACCTGACGAAAGAAGATTTGTGGTACCGCCCAAAAGCAGTAGCAGTTCTGAACCTGGACATGGAGCCGGAGGATTAGCACCAAAACTGTCGCTACAACAACAACAACATCATTAACTAAAATAAAATTTTACCTGTTTTCCTCGTATATGCATTTTCATATGAACTACCAAAGTCTTTTTATATGTAAATTCTTTTTCACAGTGTGCACATTGAAACAGGTTTTCGCAGGTATGGATCGCCATATGACGTTCGCATTGCCTTTTTCCTTTAAACTTCTTATTACAAAATTGGCATGAAAACTATTGTAAATTTAAAAAAAATTAAAGATCAGGTTTAATGCATTTAAAATTTATTTTTTTGAAAGATATTGTAACCTATTTAAGCTTAAATAGCTTACCGTTGTTCTTTCCGAGGCATGAGTTAGTTTGTGCATTGCCCAATTATGTTTATTCACAAATTTTTTACTACATTCTGAACATTCATATGGTTTCTCATCTGAATGGCCTTTCATATGACGGTTTAACGTTTTAATGGACTCATTATTTTTACTTTTTATGTCTGTTATCTGTGAAAAAATAAAAATTATTGTAAGTAGTAGTTTAGGTAATTGGTCTTAAATCTACTGTTCATGTTCTTTAAGAAAAACTTAATTAACATTGCTTACAATTCACAATTGATCGCATCTTTTAATTATCATTTTCGAGTGTAGCGTTTCGTCGAACATCAAAATTTAATACAATTTTATCGAACATCAAAATTTAATACAATTTCATAAAACAATATAATTTCATCGAACATTAGAAATCACTATATTTTCATTAAACACCAAAACTCAATATAATTTCATCGAACATCTGAAATTGATACAATTTCATCGACCATCAGAATTTAATATAATTTCATCGAACATAAAAGTTTAATATAAATAATACATCAAACATTAAAAATCAATATTATGTCAACGAACATCAAAATTTAATAAGAGTTGAGTGTAGCGTTAGACAGAGTGTAGCGTCAGACAGAGTGTAGCGCAAACGATTAAACGTAAACTTGTTGGAAGTCGCATAAGAAGTTTCACTTCAAAAATTATTTATAATGAGTAGAAGTCAAAAAAACATCAACGAATGGCACCGTGTTTCCGTTTTGTATGTAAAATTTGTGATTGTCGATTTATGACCAATTTTACGTAGCATGCGTCGTAATTTGACTAATTTCGTATACATGGATATCTAGAGTTTCCTGCCAGCTTTTTGAAGTGAAAACTTCTTAAGGCGCGTTATGCAATTTTGTATGGAGTAAAATTTATATATTCGCGTTATCATTTTTAAATCGGGAAAATATTTTTAAATATGAAATACATCTATCATTAATTAATTCAGTAAATTATTTGTGATATAACATCACTCCGATGGAAAATCTCCCATCAAGAATAATATAAGAACTGAATCTAAAAAATTATAGTGCAAATTATGAAATTTTTTGCAATCCATATAATTTTCGACCGATCTAGTTTCGAACCAATGAGAAAATTTTAAACTTAAAAAAACCTGAATCTATTAAATATATGTTTATGTAAATTTTTTGTTTTTTTATACTTCGCTAGAGTTGTAACGTAATTTTTGGTTTATATTAGCGTTGACATTTTTTGGTAGTTTATCTAGTCGGTTAGCCCTAATGAAAATGATAAACTTTTTTTAAAGTTTAAAATTTTCTTATTGGTTCGAAACTAGATTGGTCGAAAATTGTATGGATTGCTAAAAGTTTCATAATTTGCACCATAATTTTTTAGATTCAGTTCTTATACATCTATTTTCTTAATGTTGCAAATTGAGATGTGGATATCGCGTTCGACTGATGTTATATAGGTAGTGAGTTCAATTCCTGGACTGGTACATTTTTTTATTGTTGTTTTTTTATTTTATTCAATGAATTCATAAAAATAATAAAAATTTCTTTTTACGAATTTTAAAAAATTGATCTACAGTGCAGTGTTTTAAAGTTATATTGCTACTGTCTTTTGCAATTTGCATTCGAGTAATCATGCTAAATAAATATTGAATATATATAAAATTGAAAGTATGTCTGTTTGTCCTTTATGCATTAATACATTAATCATCATGAAAATTTGGGAAGTTGTTGTGTACACTTAATTTGCTTTTTATTTAACTATCGTTTTAAACGGTAGTTTGCTTTGATCAATGTTTTTTTTGTTATTGAACATAATTTTTATGAAATTAAAAATAACGTAAGAAAGCTAGTATAACCTGAAAAAATTACATTTGTATATCAAAATTATATGTATTGGAATTTAACACATCATGATGCTACAAATTTTATCGTCTTCATCAAATTGTATGTAATACATGTTTCTAAAATTAAGTGAAGACTTAATACTTGTAACTTGATAACATCGATTATATCGATTTAAAGCTCACAGTTACGAGACGGAAATGGCATAAATTCTATACAAAGAAGCATAGCTTATGTATGATTAAACATGGATGGCAATCATAATAAATAAACTAATTAAAAATGGTGGCACTTAGCCGATAGTGATTTGCAAACGGAAACAATACGCATTAATACCAATGAATTTACTTAGCTTTCCGCAGGAAGATTTGAAAAATTTAAAATTGTTGATCTATGGGTGTGACAACCACGCGTACTTTAGTCCCTGCTATTGGCACATGAGTTATCTTGAGATATCTTATACTACTGGCAATAGCAGTGCAATCTCGTTAGTCAAAGTAATATCTTAGGGGTGCTGGCGGATGAAGTATTTTCAATCAACGATACAATCCCTTACTCTAAGTTATGTAATATTCTTTGATGATACGCTATTTTTTTAAAAATAAAATGTGTTTGGTAGTAGAAATTAGAAGGTGTGTCACAACAACACATAAAAAACTTTTAAGAACAAGTTCCCACAACAACATGCTTTCTAAGGTGTTGATAGACGCAAATTTTTATATGATATATTTTGATTATTTTAAATATAAAAATGTATATAATAGTGGCTTGGAATGCTGGTAAACGTGAAACCCAGAATAGTTTTAATGATTGTTATGTATAGCCTGGACTATGGGGACGTAGTGTAGTACAGTCACAGATTCATGTAGTTTCCATTTCCTCTCATATTACCATTTTACAGATCATGCGTAGTTCATAACAATTTCTCGTTCATAATCTATAGTCATATTTTCTTATCGTTTTCGTTACACATATTTATTCTCAGCATAAAACAATTATCAATAACCTTTTATTTTACAATACCCTATTATTGGTTCACACTGCGTTTCCACCAGCGTTGCTTCACCATACTACATGTATTTGAATTCTCCGGTTTTCTAACCGTAGTTGCTCTAAATGTTTTCAAACCTCAAATAGCTGTGCATATTTGTCCAATCGTCTTAATATCAAAAAAATTATTATCCTGCAACCAGTTTTGCAATTGTCTTCAAAACGTATTATATTTCTTATAAAGGTATTTTTATCAATTTCTCTTTTTGTTATAAATCTAGATTCTACTGTAACACGGTTGTAAGTTGTTATTTCATAATACGAGATCATCATAGAGTCGGTTGTACATACGTTTAAACTATTCCATTACCTTCAAACGCGTTGTGAATAGTATATTTCGTGAAATTATCTTGCAATTTTGTGTATTACAAAATAACAACCAGTATTTGTTTTGAAACGGAAAATGTACTAACAATATTCTGCAAGTTTCACTTTCGAAAAACTGTGTAGCTCAATTTTCGATATTAAATGCCTATATAAGAGATGAATATATCGAGTTTTCTCTCTCTTAGTCTGATATTTGATGTTTTCTTATTGGATTATTTTTGACATCTGGTGCACAAGCGAAATTCTTTTTATTAGCACAAATTGAATTAAATTATTGTGAAAAGATTAAAATTAAATTATAAATAGAAAATTTTGAATTGCCTGTGAAAAGTTGTTAGATTCTGTGATTAAAATTAGAATAGTCAAATATAATCCAAAATTTTGGTCTCACAAAAAACTAAAAACAAAAATTCCTTAGCGTAATTAAATTGAAAATGGAAACTTTTCTATTTTTTTGCGAAAATTTAATGGATCACGTGAGTAACTTAAAATGGTATAAATTTTATCCAAAATTTTGATCTCAACAAATTCATTAGTGTAAAAAAAATTAAAAATAGAAAAATTTGTTATTGTTTGCGATAATTTATCAGATCATGTAATGAACTTAAAATGGTGAAAATTTTATCCAAAATTTTGATCTCAACAAAATAGAAAAATTGGTTTTATTGTTTGTGTTAATTTATTAGTTCCTGTAATTAAATTAAAATAGTAATATTTCATAATTTCTTAAAATGTATCAATTCAGTTAAAAGAAGAACAAAAAAGTTTAAGTTAAATAAAATAAAAAAAAAATCAATCCAAATAAAGCAACAACGAAATGCAAAAGAAGAATTATTAATGTTAATATTCCATTTACCAGTAATTGCCTGAGTTATTGCGGCGCAACCTTCGTATACGATTTTTTATACTATTTGTTTTTTCTCAACAATCGCCTTAGTCATTGCGGTGCAACGTTTATACAGTATTTCAACGCAGCATTTATACCATATTTATATATTATCAGTAATCGCCCAGGTATTGCGGCGCAACATTCATACCATATTTATGCCATAATTATATCTTGTTATCCGTAATCGCCCAGGTATTGCGGCGCAACATTCATGCAACATTCATACCATATTTATACCATATTTGTATATTGTTATCAGCAATCGCCCAAGTATTGCGGCGCAACATTCATGCAACATTTATACAATATTTATTTAACTTATCAGCAATCGCCTTAGTTATTGTGGCGCAACAGTTTTTACAACATTTATACAATATTTATGTAACTTATCAGCAATCGCCTTAGTTATTGCGGCGCAACAGTTTTTACAACATTTATACAATATTTATTTAATAATCACCTGGTATTGGTGACGCAACCTTTATATCATAGTTATACCATTCTATCCACAATCGCCTTAGTTATTGCGGCGCAACATTTACACCATTATTATTCAACTATTCATCGGTTAGTACTTTACCTGCTGGAATATTCATCGCTGATGGACGGCTAAACGTCATGACTTTGAGGCCTGTCGGATATAACCATGGGGTGAGTGAACTTTAATTATTCTTTTTACTTTTTATAACGTAAAGGTGTGAATACGCGTGAATGGGTGTACATATGGATGCATGTGGGCGTGTTTGTCGATGCGCGTGTGTGAAATCATGTGGGGAATATATGCGATACAATATAAATGTAAATCAAAAACAATTATAATTAAAATATTTTTGTTCTAATTTAATATCTTATTGTGGAATTGTTGCTTAAGTCTTAAAGAGTTCTATGCAATCTGTAACTGGCTTATAAGGGAGTCATTCAAGCCGGTGTAATCGTAACCGACGTACTATGTCACTGCTGATCCGCTGTGATGGAGTTGGCCTGGAACTTCTGTGTATCAGTCCGAGCACCAACTGCAGTTCGCTGGAGAGTGTGATCGGATTTGCCGTTGAGCATTTATATGGGCAGTTTCTTTTCAAGATAGAGTGCGCAGATCTTCCGTACTCTATGATTGGATTGTTGGGTTACACGCGATGGCATTATTTTAAGAACTGGGTCAGAAGGATCAACGGTCAGCAATACAATTTATTTTAATTACTACCATTTACTATAATTACCACATTGCTTGGTACTTAATTGTCTTGCTTCACTATATGAGTGTGTATGTAGACATGGGTGTTTGAAAGTAAGTGTGGGTGTGTGAGAGGATGTGAGCGTGCATGAAGCGTGAGAGTGTGGGCGTATGGGAGTGAATGTGGGGTTGAACGTGCTGATCGCGGTTCTTTCGCAAAAGGGGTCGCCAGAGTCTTATTTTTTCATTCGTACTTTATCCATTTCTGTATATTCACGTAATTCGCGTACATGTCTGTATTTGTATTGGAGTAGCAGGGTTTACCAATCGAACTCCATACTGTGATAAGCCGGAGCACAAAAACAAAACCTAAATTAGTTACGCGACCTGCTATGCCGCTTCATTGGTTCGCCAATGATAAAGCTCTTCATTACATGATTTTAATTTAAACATTCTGAAATTTTAATTTGCAATGCTACCATAATTGGAAGATACAAAAAAAACACAGCTATTTCACAGATTTAATGTTTCACTTCTGTCGGTAGTCCTTAACACTGCCTTCTGTTTTTAATTTTTTTTTGGACAAAAATTTTGTAAAATATGACAGTGGTTAGCCCATCGTTTTTAAGTCCGGAAAAATGAGTAGTCTCAAATCTTTTCGAGTAACATATCAACTGAAAGGACCAAAACGTGCACAGTGCTGAAGTTTGAGCTTAGCCGTGCAACGGGGTATCAAATCTGTTATGTAGTCCAAACATTTTACACAAATAATTCTTTGCAAAATCTGTAGTAATCAACCTGGTAACATAACATTGAACATTGTTAAAGTAATTCTTAACTACATACAAAAAGCTGATTGTGTAGCACAAAATATACAGCTAAATTGTGCTAAACTTGTGCTAAAAAAAGTGATAAGGAAAAGTTAAAAATGGTTGTAGAAGAAAAACTATTTGAAGAATTTGAAATTGTGCCTGAAATTGTAAGATTACCAATAATAAAAATTATTGGAATGTCACAACAACGACAATAAAATTATTCATTTTCTAAAAAAATTGTCTCGTTACCAATTCATGTAGCAAAATTTTTGAAAAAGATGTTGTTGTTGTTGTAGCGACAGTTTTGGTGCCAATCCTCCGGCTCCATGTCCAGGTTCAGGAACTCTACTACTGCCCTTGGGCGGTACCACAAATCTGCCTTCGTCAAGTTTGTTTCATTTTCAGGATAATTAAATAGGTAGTCTACATCGTGTGGCGTGCCCTCACATGCGGGACACTTGTCAATAATTTCAGAATCAATTCTACTCATGTAGTTGTTTAGGATGCGTGACCAACCGAATCTAAGTTGAGCTAGGATGGATCTAGTGCTACGGGGCAGTTAGACCTCTTCGGCTGCGACTTTTGGTGGCTTTCTATTTAGAACACGATTTGGAATATAGTTCTTTATTGCATTTTCAACCGTTGTGGTGTGGAGTGTTTTTAAGCCTGTTCTATATGTAGATTCGTCGATGTTACCAGTAACCTGACTATCTCTGATATCTTGCAGAAAGCATCTTGCTGTCTTCCTTATGTCTCTGGGTGGTTCTATTGTGGTTAAGGTGTCATTGCAGAATGTTGCTTTTTGTGACAGGCCAATAGATATTGTTTGGTTAGCATTTCATTATGTTCACGGACCGGCAATATGTTACTTTCCTCGTGTAAGTGATCACGGTGGGCCATCAGGTGACATCCAGTTGCGATTCGCAAGGCCGCATTTTGTGTTGTGTCTTGTTGTGTTTTTTTTTCAGTCAAATTTACATCAATGATTGTAACTGTGATATACAGATTGCCGAGTAGCCATAAGCGGAACTTCTTAAATTGGTTCGAAGATTTTATTGATTCTCATGTAAATTATGGAATAAATAACATAATTTGCGGTGATTTTAATATTGATTTAGTAAAAGATGCGTATGCCCAAAATCTTCTTGAAATAATAAATTCAAATGGAATGAAACAACTTGTCTCCGAATATACGAGGATAACAGAGTCCTCGAAAACAATAATTGATTTAGTAATTTCAAACAACTTTGACATAAAAACACTTCACATGAATAACTATAAAATATCAGATTATGGTATATTGCTCGAACAAAAGGATATAGACAATACCGAAATTAAACAAGTAAGATTTTTTAAATATGATATAAATAAATTAAATGGTAATTTTGAACAATGTGACTGGATAGGAGAATCTATGAATATTAACATATTAGCAACGAGGTTTATTAAAAACTTAGAACTTGCTACCCGAGAGTTTCGCTCAACAAAACCAATTACTTATAAAAAAAATTGCGACGCTGATGCATAGGCTGACTTCACCACAGCTCTGGAAACATAGTGTTCTGGATATATAATGATCTAATATCCATCAAATACTTTAATTAAAAGCTAACCAATTTTATAGACTTCGTAGTTCTAATTATAAAAATATTAAAGAAAGCAGTAGTATCCGTTTGTTGGGATACTATTGCTTTTTTAATATTTTTATAATTAGAACTACGAAGTCTATAAAATTGGTTAGCTTTTAATTAAAGTATTTGATGGATATTAGCTCATTATATTCTGTTGTTCGTTATAATTCTGTTGTAGGAGAAAAAGTAGAAAAAAATGGGGGAGGACCCCCACCACTTATCCCAATATTGTCCAAAAACTAATCAATTCTTTGTCATTTAAGTCTTCATCTTTTTTCAAAGTGTCATTAAAATTGATTAATGAATGAAGTCTGTATGCTCCCAACAAACTTTAAAAACAAAGTGTGACAAGTCAGCAGTTGTATGGTAGACCCCCCGCCACTTTGATCAACGTGTCCCAAAAGATGGTAATTATCTTCTCACACTAATTAGAACCTTTTCCATAAGTTTCATCATAATCACTTCAATATTGTAGGCTGTAGTGTGCATAAAGACACTGAAAAAACTTCAAAAAAGTACAAAAAAATTTTTTTACTGGAAGTGAAAAACCGGAAGTTGGGATGCAGAACTATTGTGAAACGTACTAAATACTCATGTACCAAGTTTCATCCAATTTGATTATCAGTTACAGATGTTATAGAGCTTTAAAAAAAAACAGCTGCTCCAGGGACCCCACACCATTTTGTTCACTATCGCTCAAAAACGAATCAGTTCCTTGTCATACAAGTTTGCATCATTTTCCAAAGCGTCATCAATATTCATTCACGAATGAATGTTTTATGCTCCCAACAAACATAAAAACTTTGTGGAAAAAACCACCTGTTGTATGGTGGACCCCCAAACCTTTTATCCAATGTACTCCAAAAGCTGATAAAATCTTTCTCATGTTGCTTGAAAGCTTTTACCAACGTTTCATGAAAATCGATCGGTAATTGTGGGCTACAGTAGGGATAAACACCTGGAAAAAAAACTTTTTAACCGGAAGTGACAAACCGGAAGTTGGTATGCAGAAATATTGGAAACTGTACTAAAACCTTATATACTAAGTTTCAATGAGATCATAGTCCGGGATTAGAAGTTATTCAAGATTTAAACTTAGAGGTGTTCGGGAGACCCCCGCCATTTTGTCCAAATTTGAAATGAATCCAGATCTTCCATTTTCAAGTGAACCTGTATCATTTGCCAAAGTTTCATTAAGATCCTATGCAGAAAGTACACCCAAACACCCACCCACCTACGCACACACAGACGTACACCAACATTTTTATTGGCTATTTAGATAGAGGATGATCAAAAAAAAAAGAAAAAACAAAATTTGGAGTATGTAAGATTTTTTTTCACGATACATTGCATTACTTCACACAATTTAAAATTGTGGTGAAGTAATAATATGCTATGGTACGACAATAATCTGGAAGCGTTAAAACTAAAACGAGATCGACTTTGGCAGATTGCTCGTTTTAAAAACAGTTATGAGGATTGAAATACATACGAAAGTATTAGAAATCAATTTGTGGATAAACTATGTTGCAACAAAGACACATTTATTAAAAATAAATTATTATCCACAGGAAATGATTCAAGAGGAGTATGGAAAATTATTAAGAATTATATTCTTGGAAGTAAAAACGTTGAAATTGAATCAGTTATATTTGGAAATAATGTAGTCACCCAAAACAAATTAGAAATTGCTCAAAAATTCAACGCATTTTTCATAAATAGTATTCAAGAAATATCTTCATCCATTCCACATACCAACATGATTTTTGTAAACTCACGATTAGAATCATTTTTTAAATTTCAAAACATAGAAAT
This sequence comes from Diogma glabrata, assembly GCA_963693315.1. NCBI lineage: Eukaryota > Metazoa > Arthropoda > Insecta > Diptera > Cylindrotomidae > Diogma > Diogma glabrata. Next base: position 23,529,857 of record OY856188.1, on the reverse strand, counting down.
AGATGACCTTGCAAATGCATTAAATAGTATTGAATGTCAGACTGATATAGAGGGATGCACACTCAAATTTATGTTGAAAACTATACCAATGATAGGGGAACACCTGCTCCAAATAATAAATTGTTCATTGCAAACAGAAACTTTCCCTGAAGCATGGAAGATATCAACTATCATTCCAATTCAAAAAATACAAAACACAAAACTTTGTCAGAAATTTAGACCAATCAACATTTTACCAACTTTTGAAAAGGTATTGGAGATCATAGTGAAAAAAACAACTGCTGGAATACATAGATCAAAACAACATTTTATGTGTTGAACAATCTGGTTTCCGGAAATAACATTCGTGTGAAACTGCTTTAAACTATGTAATAAATGAGTGGAAATTAAGAATTGATAATGGTGAAAATGTAATTATCACATTTTTAGACTTTAGGCGGGCTTTCGAAACAATTGATCGCAAATTACTCATTTAAAAGCTAGATAACTACGGCATTCGTGGAATAACAAAGAAATGGTTTGAATTTTGTAGTACAAATATCGCATTTGTAAGGTTTGTCTGATATTTTGTAAGGTTTGTCTGATATCTTTAAAAAAATAAAAATTATTGTTAGAAGTAGGTATTGCTCTTAAATTTAATTAAAGTTTAATATTCAATTTAATTTAGTTTGAAATTACATTTATAAAATTTTTCTAATCCAAAATTTATTTTTTTAGGTTCATGAATTTGGTTACCCATCACCCATCAGGTTACCCATCAGGTATGAACATTTTTTATTGCTCTCGGAACATTATTCACATAGATTTTCACTGATATGAATTATCAAACGGATTCTAGACCGATTTCCAACAACTATACATGAACCATAAATTGTTCGTAAAAGCTTCCTCTCGAATGTAGATAGAATTCTACAATCGGTGGTAGTAAGATTCCAGCTTTCACTTCCATGTGCGTAGAAAACGCTGTAGACACTGGCTTTGATATCTGTCTGCATCTGTTTTGCGTTTCTTTTAAGCGGAGCGAGGCTTTTCTTGATATCGCTGGGTCTACGTTCGAGAAGCGCAACTTGACTTGACTCGATTCGATTTTTCATAATATCGTACTCAAGCGCCAAATTAAATAGTAAGGGTGCGAATGCCTCATATTTTAAACATTCCATATTATATCTAAGTCGAGCAATTTTCTATGCAATGTTCAGGCCTGCGATTTCACAATAATTCGCACACTTTAGGTGGTCACCTTTTAAGTAGCGGAAAAATAAAAACTGTTTGCCATTCAGGAGATAATTATTGTTGATTACAGATTTTAAGAGTCAGATCATATATATGTAAGGATTCTATCGACACCTGGTGATTTGCCGTTTTTCAGTTTGTTGATGGCGGCTTCCAACCTATTCTATTGTTGGATAAGGGACAAAAATTCGTACAATTTAGTAGATCTTGAAAATGGGATCGCCGTATGGCGCAACATCACGGTCATTTGTAGTAAGTTTGTTGCAGTTTCGTTTTTGATGGCTGTGAATCTTGGATGGAGGATTTTTGCCAGATTTCGAGCATTCACAATGAACCCTTTTGAATGGCCACTAGCCGCATTGTGGTGGACCAGTAACCAGGCTGATCCACCCCATTGATACAAACACCCAAACATTCCAACATCTTTCCAAACAATCGACCCATTGATCAATTGAGTGATCATCCTAACCAGTCTAGACACATTAACCCACAGCTGCAACATAATCCTACATCCCTCATCTAATAAATCGTTAATCGAAATCTTTCGAACAATTTTCAATTCAAACAACAAATTCCTATATCTTCTCATAAAAACACTCAAAGTAGTTTTTATGTCTATTTTTCAATTAAATAAACAATCCATACATTCGTTTAATTTAAACAACAAATTTCTAAAATCCAAAGTCCAACTGGTTACAAAGTCCAATGTACAATTCATGCATTCTTCTAAGTCAAACAATAAATTCCTATAATATAAAATCCAATAAATAATCCATACATTCTTCGAATTCAAATAACACATTTCAATAATACAAAGTCCAAAATTATAATCCATACATTCTTTTAAAGCCAAATAAAATTTCCATTAAATAAATCAAAATACCAACTAAATTAATTACAACAATAATCCCATTGTAAATCAGAAACATAAAACCCTACACGAGCTAAAACTAAAATATTTCCATATTACCGGAAAGTAATAAAACCCTTCAATAATTAATTTTTCGTTTAAAATAAAAACAAACAACAAAAAATGAAATTAAAAATATTAAAACTGAAAAATCGATTACTAAGATATTTCGATTTTATTTTATTGTATTTTTGTTGGAAAAACGTTTTCCGATTGGTCAACTAAATTTTGCCCAACGGAAAACGTAGAAATAAATACCACTGATTTTTGGAAAACAAATCAGTCTTGAGTAGTACGCGTTTCGGAATATTAAACCGGGGAAAATCGAATCCCAAGAAATCAAACAGTTTACGGTGTGAAAAAATACATAGTGTTGAAACAAGAGTTCCTGTTAATATTAAGGTTACTAAACTAATCAGTGCAACTTGTGGTGTATAAATTATCAAATCAACCATAAACCAATTAAATAAATTACTTATAACAAACTAAAGTGTTTCCATTGAAGCTAGGGAAGAATTACTCGCCACCAAAACCGTAAGTACTTCCTTTAACATCACCTTTCAACTTAAATATTTGTGGTAAACAAGCATCCCTCTGGGGAAGCACCACATATTGGTGCAGCCGGTACCCAGAAGTACCACAGCATGTTGGTAGATGTTTTCGATATTCGCGTTTCTTTTAAAAATAAAAATACATAAACGGAAACCAAATTCAAACAACAAGCTCCGTAAAAAATAGATGAGTTTTAAATTTTGCATTAATTTAACGGTCTTCATGGAGTATGTGACATTGCAGTGTTTTCTCTTAAAAAGCAATGCGTATTCTATGGTCAAGCAACTAATCGAAAATCTTACCTTTAATCTAGTTGTTCTGTGTCTAATAATGTGTAAAGCCCAGTTATTCTTACAGTTGAATATTTCTTTACACTTCAAACATTTATAAGAGTTTTTATCAATTTGAGATTTCAAATGCATTTTCAAGGAAAGCTCATCCGTAAAGTTTTCCTTGCATGTCTTGCAACCAAGTATTTTTATAGCAATTTCAGATTCTAGTTTTATTTCCTGGTAGTAAACGTAAGAAAAATAGTTTTATTGGTACAATCCTAGTTTATCGCCCCAAATAGATTTACGTTTTTTTTTTCAGATAAATAGAAAGATTAGGACCTCTGCATCCTAATTATGAAAAAAAAAAATTAACGGAAATGAGGGGGTCGAAAGTTATCAAGGATCAAACTTTCAATTTTACCTTGGTCCCCTTTGGTTTTTTTTTTCTTTATTTTTATTTATATTTTATCACAAAATGATCCATTTTTGATCCATTCATTTCCGTTAATTTTTTTTTCATAATTAGGATGCAGAGGACCTAATCTTTCTATTTCTCTGAAAAAAAAACGCAAATCTATTTGGGGGGATAAACTAGGAATGTTCGCTTTTATTATCTGAACAATTCAACAAATGTATTAAATTTTAATTTGATCAGTAAAAATATATCTTATTTGCGTGATCTAGAATTTACAACGAAATTTACTTACACTTTTAATGTTGATCTCATCATGGACCAATTTATTTTGTTCAGGATTATGAACAGCAGTTGCAGTTTCTTCCCTCTCGGTTTCATTTATTTCTTTTTTAATTTTATCCATTAATGACTAAAATTGCATTAAGATCGTTAGCTTCAATTTACTTCTATAATTACGGTGAAATATATACTTCTTGCAAATTGTCCGGTTCTAATTTTATCTCTATTTCCTTTCTTATCACTAATCTTTCCATTTTAACTCATAAATTGAAATATTTTATCACAAATAACAACAATTACAAGAACAAAGTGACGATGAAAAACTGACATACGTGGTTTTAGAAATCGTTTATTTTGGAAAAATTGAGTATTTTCCTTAAAATATTATGACAGATAAAATAGCTGATTTCAAAGCCGGGTGGCAAAAGTGAATTTTTGTTAATACAAAATCGTCAGTTTTTGTATGAAAAGTGTTAAAAAATAAACTAAAAATTTATATAGGAATTGTTAAACAAGTTAATACACGGGAAATGTTTAAATTGGTTAAATATATTCAATAAATTATGTTAAAGTAAATATTTTTTGTGTATATTACATCTTTTTTCCCGAAAAAAAACTTGACATATGTAATCAGCTGATTTGTATTTCGAAAACCTTAAATAATTGTTATTTCTTGCAAACCAATACCGTTTTGCGTTGTCTTTAAGTTGTTTTTAATATATTTGCATTATTATTGGTTTTGCAGTAAATTTTAATACATAATTACTGATTTTTAATTATCATTAGACAGATTATAACGACGTAACGACAGATTACATACAGAAATATAACGACGTAACGACAGATTACATACAGTAATATAACATTGATTTTAACAGAAATTTGTTGGATATATTTCACAAATTTAAAAACACCACTTGCATTAGTATTGTTATTAATTTGCAGTTTAGTTTATTGTTTAACTATTTTAAATTATTTTTTGGCACTTTTCATAAATAAAACTGAAGATTTTCCAGTAACTAAACAACACTGCGGGCAACAAAAACATCGATTTAACATAAATTTATGAATTTTTTTAACCAGTTCATACTTACTACTTTTTTAAATGTAATTAACAATTCCTAGATAAATTTTTAGTTTATTTTATAGCACTTTTTATACAAAAACTGACGATTTTGTATTAACAAAAATTCACTTTTGCCACCCGGCTTTGAAATCAACTATTTTATCTGTCAAAATATTTTGAGGAAAATACTCAATTTTACCATTGTTGTTTGAATTTCTTTATTCTCTTTCATTTACTAATATTAGCTTTATTTGTTTGTTTTTTCCACAATAATAGTATGCATTATTTTATTGTTTTCTAACCTATAGCCTAAGTTCCTAAGTCCCTATTTTCTAATGTAAATTTTCATAGAAAAAATTATCATTATTCAATTGGTATGATTCCAATTGGTCAAATTGTTTTGATTTTATTAAAATTATTTTCAAATTATAATCACAATGGCTGTGATACGTTTTGTTCAAAATCAAATTTTAAGATAAATTCTCTTATTTCTTTTAGTTGAATTTGGTTGATTGCATGGGATGGGTTTTTTTTTATCATCAGGTTTTTCTTTAATCAGAAATTTGAATTATCAATCAAAACAATAAAGATTTATTGTTTTAATAATAATAAAAATAACACATGTCACTAAAAATTATTAAATAGTTAGTATATAATAATTAAATGTACGATATATTCACAAAAAAATATAATTTCTAACTTTTTTTTCCACAACAATTAAAATTTTCTTTTATTTTAAAAAACTAAATTGTGTTTTATAAACGGTCGACATGTCGTTTTAAATATTTATACGTTTTGACATTAGAGCCTCAACAAACTCTACTCTAGACTTGAGTAACAAAGTTAAAGTAGTGACGTGACAATTTACTATGACAGCTAATTTTTATAGTTTTGGAACGATAGTACATCAGTCATCCAGTAAATTTTTTATTTTGTGGTTAATTATGGAACGACATTTGGTAGAGTAAAGTTAACTGCGGTTAACCATAGTTAATTTCGAAACGCAGCCTAGACTGTAGTATGATCGAGATGAATATATGTGGTTATATATCTGTTCAAATGTTCAACAATCTGTAACTTCCGTTGCCAAATTCTCAAAACGCGCCTAAAGAAGTTTTGTTAACATTTGGAATGGCATATGAGAGTGGAAGTGTTTTTGTACATTTTAATTTTTGAATTTGAATTCTAACTTTTTTAATCTAAGTAAACATTTCCTACTTTTAGTTTGCTGATTGTTTTTTTGGTATTTTATTGTATTCTCTTCTATACTTTTGGAACGAAACATCGTAATAAACTTTTGTTAAGAATTAAAAATTTAAAATTTCTTTTATTAAAACGTTTAATAAAAAGTTAAACGAAGGAAACAGAACCAGCATAATAATAATAATACAGTCCACAACATAATTCTGGTCCTTCGAGCCGGATAAAAAGAATATCAAAAATACTTTTTTGATTTTTCGATCAATCGATTACAAAACAAAATTCAATTTCCAGAACGTTTAGGCAAGAACGTGTAAAAACTTTACAAAAAACAAAACATTCAAACGTTTTCTGGAATATTCTGTTCGTGTTTTGCTGAAAACTAAAAAACATAAAAGTGTAATTTTGTAAAAATCATCACTGTTCATCAATCAACTTGAAGAAATATTTTCCAATTGAACAGCTAGTATCGTGTCACTCAACAAGCATTTTTGGAACATTCAACATTTTGCAATGGTGTTTAATTTTTAACTTCTCGGAATTTCAAATTAGTTATCACAATACTGCAAGTACAAAAACATTTCTAATTTTCATATTCCATATAATTCAATAGCGTATTCGATAATTCAAATTAAGATTTGGCATTTGCATATTTTTTCACAATTTAAATAATTTCAATACTTAATTGAAATTTGAATTTCTGAACATATAAAATTCTTAAAAAACAATGTCTTTAAAATCTACCACTTCTGCCGAAGCAATTTCTGAATTTAAAAAGAAATTCGGTTTGCTAAAGACAAAATTCACTCTCATTGAAAAATATATGAAATATAACACTCCATCCCTTCATGAATTGCGAAGCAGAATAACACCTCTTGAAAAAGCTTTTGATAATTTTAATAAACTTGTCCAATCTCTAATCGAGTTAGTGTCAGAAACTGAAATCAGTCAATTTACAGACGCATTTGAAGAATTCGAAAACCGATTCCACAATTTAAATGTTGAACTTTTGACAGCTTTTGACACTCTTGAAACGACAAAAGCTCCAAGTCATCACAGTGACTCTGCTTCATCCCGCCACTCTTTATCTCATCATAGTGATGAACCTGATAATGAAAACGACCACAATGACGTTAACGAAAATTACAATAACATATCATGTCATAAAACTGTTATTAAACCACAATCGATTAAACTACATGAAATAAAAATTCCATATTTTGACGGTAGCGATCCAACAAAATGGATCACCTTTCGTGACACATATCTAGCTGTTATTCATAATAACAACGCTCTTGATGACGTTTTAAAATATACATATCTTCTTGATAAACTACGTGGTAATGCTCTAGCTTTAATCGGCCACATTACGTTAACAAATGCAGGATATCTTAAAGCGTGGCAAACTTTATTAAAAAACTACGATGATCCTCGAATAATTGTTGATAAGCATATTGAAGCAATCATCGATCTTGAACCCGTAACAAAACGAAAAGAATCCGAACTTCGAAAACTTCTGAACGGCTGCATTTCCCATATTTCGTCATTGAGTGTATGCGGTCATGATATCGATAGTTTATCACAGCTGATCATACTAAAGTTAATAACTCGAAAACTTGACGCTAAGACTCGTGGTGAATGGGAAGAGAACATCGAACGCAATGAACAACCAATTTGGAACGACTTCATTGAATTTTTAGAAAAAAAATGTCGTGTTCTTCGCCAAGTCGAAGAAAATGGTACCAAACCGTCAACAGCTGTAGTACCTAAACAATTCGACAGTAATTCGAAATCATTTCAAAAAACGCCTGTTAACAAAACTTACGTGAAACAAAGCTCCTCGTTTTTTGCCAACAAATCAGATGTGAATCGAAGTAATAACGCAAAGTGTGACTTCTGTGGTAATTACAAACATCCATTTTTCTATTGTCCAACGTTCAACGGATTTACGCCTCAAGAACGATTTGACAAAGTACAAGCTATGAATGCTTGTACTAACTGTTTAAATCCGTATCATAAACTTTCCGATTGCAAATCAAGCGGTTGTAAAATTTGTCGTCGACATCACACACTTTTACACTCTGATCATCCAACAACTCAAAATAACGAAACGAATGTTAATAAACAACCACGAGCAACACCTGGAACGTCAGGTCAACATTTCAACACTAACCAAAACACAGAAAATTGTAGTTTAAATATAACAAATACATATCTGTCAAACGTTTCAACTTTTGAAAAATCGACAATTCTACCAACAGCGATGGTACGAATTGAAGATTGTAACGGTAAACTCATTGAATGTCGAGCCGTGTTGGACTCGGGCAGTCAAACGAACTTTGTTAGCGAATCTTTTGCGAAAAAACTAAACTTTAATTTCCGCAACAACAATTATTTAACAATAAGCGGATTAAACGATGCACAGTCATCAGTATCACAAAGCGTCACAACCATAATCCATTCCAACTATCAAAAATTCTCAGTGAAACTTGAACTTTTCATTGCGAACAAAATCTCGGAAAGACTACCGTACAACACTTTTGATATTTCCCGGTGGATAATTCCAAACCACATCAAACTTGCAGATTCTTTGTTTAACGTAGCGACACCAATTGATATCCTAATAGGAGCTGAACTGTTTCCAACAATTTTACTACCGAATCGAATAGAACTAGGTCGACATCTCCCAATGGTTCAAGAGTCGTACTTCGGTTGGGTAGTATTTGGAAAATTGGAACAAAACTTTGCTCTTTTCGAAACAAAACCGGTATTAAAAAACAATGACAATATCGAACAAATGATCAAAAAATTCTGGGAAATTGAAAACATTCCGTCCAAAAAATTATTTTCCGACGAAGAAAAGAAATGTGAAGCTCATTTCGTACAAACAGTTTCTCGAAATCCGAGCGGGCGAAATACGGTGTCTTTACCACTTCGTGAAAATATAGATCAAATTGGGAATTCAAAACAAATGGCAATGAAACGTTTTAACTATTTGGAAAATAAATTGAACTCGAACATAAAATTGAAAAAATCATACGTAGATTTCATAAGCGAGTACCATGAACTGAATCATATGAAACTTATCGATCCTAACATTGAAGAGAAACAGGTACCTTCGTACTACATGCCACATCACGCGATTTTAAGACCCTCCAGCTCATCAACAAAACTACGCGTTGTCTTTGACGCATCAGCAAAAACAACTTCATTAAAATCTCTGAACGAAATGATGCTGGTAGGACCAAACGTACAAGATGATTTATTTAAAATTATGTTAAGATTTCGACTACACAAATTCGCTATGTCAGGAGATATTTGTAAAATGTTTCGACAGGTACAAATTAACGAAAATCAAACTCGACTTCAACGTATATTATGGCGCGAAAACTTAAACGAACCGATTCAAACGTATGAGCTAACAACGGTAACATACGGTACCGCTTCTGCACCGTATCTAGCTACCCGTGTGCTTAACCAGCTAGCAAATGATGAAAGCGAACATTTTCCGATTGCATCAAAAGTCGTATTAAACGATTTTTACGTTGATGATTTAATTACAGGAACGAACACTATTGAAGAAGCGGAATCATTACAGCAGGATTTAATCGAATTATTGAATCGTGGAGGATTCAAATTGCACAAATGGTGCTCGAACGACAAACGTCTTTTAGAAAACATTCCTCTTCAGAATCGTGAAGAACTGAAACGTAATGAATTCATCAACGGAAACTGTATCAAAGCTTTAGGTTTACTTTGGCAACCCGAAGAAGACTTTTTTACTTTTATACCACCAGATGTCAACAGTGACAAACAATTAACGAAACGAACTATTGTTTCCGAAGTCGCTAAGCTTTACGATCCTCTTGGATTTCTCTCTCCTATTGTTATTAAAGGAAAATTAATCGTACAATCGTTGTGGTTAGCTGAACTTGATTGGGACGATTTTGTACCGGAAGAGATACAACAAATCTGGACAGAATACCGAGAAGCTTTAATTTCTATGTCACAAATTCAACTTAGTCGAAACGTAATGGGACATACATCATCAAATGTAATTCGAGCATTAAATTTAAACTTTGACCGCGTTACGCTATGGTCTGATTCAACTATAACTTTGTGTTGGATTAGTACTCCACCTCACAAACTAAAAATTTTTGTAGCGAATCGCGTTAACGAAATTCAAGAGTTGACAACAAACTTCAATTGGAATCATATTGCAACATCTGATAATCCAGCTGACATTGTTTCACGTGGCACAATGCCCCACGAACTTCAAAACTACACACTTTGGTGGAATGGTCCTGATATTCTACAATCAAACAACCATATTTCGTCAAGCTTAAACGCGACACTTAACGATTTCGACCCTCAATTATTTGAATTGAAAACCACACAACAAACAATGCTAGCTTTAACAACAACAAACTTTGCAAGTGATCTATTTACTAAGTATGAGTCATTTGAAAAACTAACTCGTGTCATTGCATATGTTCTTCGGTTTTATAATATTCTCAAACGGAACTACAAAGAACATAACAACGAACCGTTGTGTCCCAGCGAACTTAACACAAGTGAAATTTATTTGGTTAAACTTGCTCAGCAAGATTATTTTTCGAAAGAAATAGAATTTCTGAAGAAGAACAACGAAGTGAGTAAAAAGAGCAATATCAAAGTGTTAAACCCCTTTTTGGACAACGATGGAGTTATTCGAGTAGGTGGACGATTGAACAACGCCATTGCACTAGATTATAACGTCAAACACCAAATGATTCTTCCTGCAAAACATGCCATAACTAAATTAATATTTCATCAGGAACACAAAAACAACTTCCACGCTGGACCACAACTACTCCTAAAGAAGTTTTACTTCAATAAATTTTAATCTACCATTTTAAAAAATAACAGAAAATTATTAAAAAAATATGATTCAATATTTTATAGAGTTTTGTCTATATTTATTACAGTTTTGTTTTGAAATGCTAATTCAGTCGTTCTCATCAGGCAGCATTACTTCTTCTTTACAAATCGTTTCACTGTAACAGGTGTTATAAGCCAAATGAGATGATTCGTTTTCTTCAATATTAGGCTAAGAAAAAGTAAATAAAAATATATTAATTTAAACGAATTGCATTATTTTAACAATAATTTCAATTACACAAAAACAAAATTCTATAAAAAAATACGTCGCTAGAGAAGTCTCAACTTCAAAAGGGTTATGCAATACTAAACCGTTTTTTTTTGTGGCGTTGGGTCATATGTGAATTCATTCATGTTTAACTTTGACTAATAACAAATTGGCGATTTACATGTTCCAACTGTTTTCCAGTAAAAAATGAAGCAATAGTATATCATGATTTTCGTATGTATGACAAGAACAACAATTATTTAAATAAGCAAAATTTTACTGGAGGTTTTTTTCTCGTTTTGGTCAAACCCAAATGTTACCGTAAAACTAAGAATGTTGGCATAAAATATACTTTAGCCAAATACATATTATACAATAAATAGCTTTTTATGTATTAAGGGCGTAAATTATGTCTTTTCCGGATACTTTATGCCCGAATTGCAAACAAGATTTTTTGTACGAGTAAGATTCTGTATTATTTGCTACACAAAATAGTAAAATATTTTTTTAGAAAATTATTCTATCCAAGTAGTTTTTCGAAATACAAGTAATAATAATAACTTTAGGCATTGTTATTTCAATTTTGGCATTGTTATTTCAATAGGAAAAAAGCCAGTCAAGTGCGAATAAAATTCGCTCGCTGAGGGTTCCGTGAAAGTAAAACAACAAACGGACAGAAATAATTTAAATAAAGTTGTGTTGTAGACTTTTTATATTGTTGTAGACTTTTTATATTGGCACATAAAAATGATTTTTTACTTGTAAATGTCAGTAGCAAAATCATTTGAAAATTGATTCAAATTATACACAAAATGTTACATCTCGTTAAATATTAGCAATAGCAGTTTAGTTTAGCAGTTTAACTAAAGAGGGATTCAATTACACCAACACCGTAATTGGTTTAAACAATTCAATAACAATTGACAATAATTCAAAAACTGCACCGTAAAATTGTAAAAATTTTACAATGTTTCTTAAATTAAGTGCTTTTCCACATGACACCCCACTCGTTGGGATCAAAAATGATTTTTTTCACCCTTCCCCAATCCCAACCCCTCAAAATACAGAAAAACAATTATGTGACACCCCGCTATAGTTTTCGTTCAGGGTATTAAATTTCCTATCTCTGTGTGTTGTTTCAATTTTTTTTGTCAATCAACGTCGAAACGCAGAGGGGGGAACCAACTTTTTGTTGCACATTTTTGACAATAATTAGAAAACTGTGCACGGTAAAATTCTAAAAAATATTAGGATGGTTCTTAAATTAAGTGCTCTTCCACTTGACCACATGACACCCCACTCGTTAGGATCCAAAATTATTTTTAAATTAAGTGCTCTTTCATATGAGACCCCACTCGTTGGGATCAAAAATGATTCTTTTCACCCTTCCCCAATTTCCTCCCCTCAAAATACAGGAAAATTATTATGTGACACTTGGCTATAGTTTTTGTTCAGGGTTTATCAAATTTCCTATCTCCGTGCGTTTTTTCAAATTTTTCTGTCAATCAAGGTCGAAACGCAGAGGGGGACCAACTTTTTGTTGCACTTTTTTAACAATAAATCAAAAATTGTGCTCAGAAAAATTCTAAAAAAAATTAGGATGTTTCTTAAATTAAGTGCTCTTTCATATGAGACCCCACTTCAGGGTGTCAAAATAGTATATTAAGAAACTAGTTTCATAATCGACGATTTTATCGCACGCAATCTGTTTAGAAAACGACCCGCGCAGCGGGGAGTTTTCTAAAGGATAAGTGCGATAAAACGTCTTATGAAACGAGTTTTTTATACTATTTTTTCTATTTTGCATTTTTTGTCTTAAAATTTTAAAAAAATTTTAATGTTTTAATGTTTTAAGGAAAATTTCTGAAAATTTCAATTCAAAATAGTAAGCTCTGCGTTTCATCATATTTCTATATATTTTTTGTTGCAAAACTAGCTTTCATAAAATGTGTATTTTATTAAAATATAGTCAATTTGATATTTTGTTATTATTACTAATTATTTTAATTAATTAAAATATTTAACACTAATTTAGATTATTTTTTAATAATAAGATTAATTAATAAGAATAATTTTATTTATATAATTATTCGTTTTAACTTTCACTGACGTTTGTATGACCAATGTGACCAACCTTGAAAGACAAAACTTTGCGTATCGTAATGAAAGCCATTTCGATACGCATTTGGGTATCGAAATGACTTTATTTTAGACGCAAAATAGAAAAAAGATTTTTCACCCTTCCCCAATCTCATCCCCTCAAAATACGAAAAACAATTATGTGATATTTCGCTATAATTTTCTTTCAGAGTTTGTCAAACTCTCTTTCTCTGTGAATTTTTTCAAATTTTTCTGTCAATTACGTTCGAAACCCAAGAGGGGGGGGACCAACTTTTTGTTGCACTTTTTTGACAATAATTCAAAAACTATGCACCTCAAACTTCTAAAAAAAACGGAATGTTTCTTATATTAAGTGTTCTTTCATTTGATATCCCACATGACTGGGTTTTAAATGGTGTTTTCCCCTTCTCATTCTCACCCCTTTAATAAATAAGATTATGCGTATTTTACACTTCTTTATATTTTTCGTTCCAAAAGCTACCACTTTTTCTATATTTTCAAAGACTTTTAAAGTTTTTTTTTACTTAGGTTCGGAACCAAGTAGAGAAAGAAAACATGAAAAAAACGCTATTATTAAATTTTATTCAAAGAAGTGTGGAATGAAAAATTCTAAAATTTATTTTTAAAGGATACTGAATTCAAGCCCTTTCATATGATACCCTACTTGACTCGGCAAAAAAAGTATTTTCTTAAAGGCCCTACATAACAGCCCCTTAAAACAAACGGAAACAACTTTATTTTTTTTTGTATTCGTCATCTTCAGGGGACAGGTTAATTTTATACGCATGTTAAATTTCAGGTCCATTGAATTTATATTTTCTAAGATAATCGATTTTAATACAAAAGCACATCGTAGTCTCACCAATAGTGTTCCGTATAAAAAACGGAACTCTAAAAAAGGCCTGCTTTACGAACAATTTTTGTATCGGAAAAGTGCATTTTACAGTTTACTCGTACAAAAAATTGTTTTATGGCAACATAAATTATTTTATTAGAAAAAAAACAAAGTTTTTGTTTGTCCAAGTTAGATTTTTATTAATGTTGTTGTAGCGACGAGTGCGGTGCTACTCTTTCGGCTTCATGTCCAGATTCAGGCACTCTGCTACTGCCCTTGGGTGGTACCGCAAATCTTCCTTCGTCAGGTTGATAGATTTTTCTGGACAATTTAAAAGGTGGTTTGCATCATGAGACATGCCCTCACATAGAGGAAACATGTCAAAAACTTTCTGGCCAATTTTATTCCTATAGTTATTTAAGATGCGTGCCCAACCGGATCTTAACTGCGCTAGAATAGATCTGGTGCTGCGCGGTAGTTCTCTTCCACAGCGACCTGTGGAGGCTTGCTATTAAGAACTTGATTTGGGACGTAGTTCCTTATTGTGTCTTTAACAACTTTGGTGTGATTTATTTTAAGACCCGTTTTATACGTAAGCTCGTCACTGTTACCGGTGACTTGGTTGTTTCTGACATCATCTAAGAAGCACTTCGCCGTCCTCCTTATGTCTCTAGGTGGTGTAGTTGGTGGTGGTGCGTTTTATGTTATTTGTAACTTATTCCAGTGAGTGTCAGCGACATCTGGTGTCCATATAGATGCAGCGTAATTTAAGAAACGGTTTCCTTTTGTCTTGTAAGTTATAGTAATGACACCATAACACCATTCCTTACAACTGTTACATTGGACAGTTGTTGTGTTTTCCCTTAAAATGTTTTTGCATGATGCACAATGCTATGTTTTAGTTGGTCCAGAATTTCTTTCACTACCAAGTACCTGCCATGACCAGAAGAGTTTGAAGCAGTGAGGCCCGTTACAACTGTGTGGTATCTCGATCGTTTGACTGGTTGCGGTAGATGATTGCCGAGTGGATCGGGGGTAAGAATAAGTTTGAGGCATGATGCTGCTGATTTCATCTGAGTACTGCTGATGACGATATTTGTAAAACACAACTAGGTCACCAACAATGCGACGATGTTGTAGGGTCAAAGCTCGATCACCCACAATTCGTACAGCCCGCTTTTGAACAGAGTCCAAGAGGGCCAAGATGGAAACAGAAGCAGTACCCCAAACTTGACAACAGTACTCCATACAGGGACGAATATAGGACTTATAAACATGGAGCAATTGGTATGGAGTGAAAAATTTTTTGCATCTATTTAGGAGGGCGAGTTTTTTAGACGTGCTTTTTGCCATCGCCATTACATGATCGTTCCAGAGTAGGTCATTTGAAACTGTGACACACAATAAACGAATGTTTTTACAAACCACCTATTGGTTCATCACACATACTGAATAAAATATCTTTGGGGAACTCGGTCTTTGATCTGGAAACAATAAACAGCTGTGTTTTGGTGGAGTTGAAATTGACCAGGTTTCGGTCACCCCAATCGGCGACCTTTTTTAGGTCTTTATTCACGTGCATTTTACTTTTTGAAAGAAGCGGTTATTTATTGGGTTGCTGGTGATTTTCAACAATATTATAATATTTATTTATAATTTTAGTATTCTTTGGTAATCTTTTTGTGTTTTGTATCGGGTGCCAAAAACTTATAACATCGATAAATTTCTTTATCTTTTTAACTACCAAAAACTTTATATCGAGTGTAGCTCTACCTTTCAGTAAAAAATGTTGGAACATGTAAATCAGCCATAAATGAACCCAAAATAACAAAATTTGAATACCCGAACGCACATGAAAAGCGACTTTATGTCTACACAAATTTTAAACAAATTCATTTTTAAAACTGCCTAGGTTTCAATAAATAAAACAATGGCTTACTTCAGTTTGTGCGGTAGTAATATATTCGGTTAAGTCTGTTTCAAGTAAACCCATTGTCTCCGATTTTATAATGTTGGATAAGGCTGTTGTACATTTATTCATCGATTTGCAATCGAAATCTGATAAGATATCTCCTGTTTCTTCAGTATGAATTTGTGATATTTTCTAAAAATAAAGATTTTAAACTAAATTTTTTCAGAATATTTTACTGAAGAGGTCCCATTATTTAGTTTTTTACTTAATTACAAACATTTGTTTTGCCTACTAATATAAACATAAAACCATAAATAAAGCTTTACCTGTAATCTTTCTTTTCCATGAATGTTTATTAAATGCCGGTTCAAATTTCCTATATTTGCAAATTCTATATCACATTCAGAACATTCAAACAAATTTTCACGTGTATGTTTGTTGATATGGTGTTTAAGTGTCTTTTTGGATGAATACTTTTTATCACAAAATTTGCAAGAAAACTGAAAAAAGAAAAAAGACTTAAAATTTCTTTGAATGGCTTTGAAGCAGCAACTAACCACTTCGTTTGTCACTGTGATACGGGTTTAGCGTATGCGATCTATAAGCCGGTGCTATTATCCGCTATTACATACCATTAACTCGTTGTCATTAGTGTTCTAATTCCCCTTTCGGAATACAAAATGTTTTATTTAGTTATAATGTTTGGTCGTTGACACCAACACCAATGGGAATCCTCTTTATCTAGATGGTTTTCCAGATGGTTACCATACTTTGTTTGTTATTTACTATAGATATTCACTTAATTTAAGCCAACGTAATGTAAGAGTTTATTATCAAATTCAATCAAGATAAGATGATATAGATATAAGATATCTTCTAAAAATATTCGTGGCAGGACAGATGATGGAATTTAAAACAGGGTGATGCAGTTCAAATATTCATAGGTTTACCTATGAAAAGTTTTTTCTAATGAGAGTTGAGAATTCAACTTAAATAAATAGAGTGATGATGAAGTTTCAACTTCAAAATATCATCGAATTGGTGGCGAAGTGGATAGCGTGTCTGCCAAAGGATTTTAACTCATTCGACACTGACGATCGTAACCTTCGAATTCCAACCGAAACACGTAAAAGAGGAAAATAGAGTTTTTTCTGATTTATTTCCAACAATACCTTTGAATTGAACAAGTCTTATATATTAATACGCTAGATTAAAACTTTGTGGAGCATTAGGCTTTTTTATTCGCAGATGGATTCATTTGAAATTTTCACAGCTAACTGATATTAGTGTAACCTATAGTCGGATCCGGATTCAAACAAATCGGATCATAAATAAAAAAGTTATTATATACGGAAAACTTTTTCTATACATATGCATTATAAGTTTACATACATCTTTCTTTTTGCTTTAAAACAATGCTTTAAAATTTTTCTTTTTTATATATTAGCTATCGAACCGAACAACGAATAACAAAAACGAAAATTTTTATATTTATTTTATATTCATTTCAGTCGTCGTATTTATTTTATATTTTAGTCGTCTTTTATCTTTCAAGAAGGACGGTTTTCGATATTTTTCGATTATTTTGTTTTTTATTGATATAAAGATTTTTGAGATATTTTGATATTTGAGTTATTTCATATTTTTGATATATATTGATATATTTATTTATTTCGATGCCAAGACTACGTCGTAAACGTCGTTTGGATGTGAGTGGTACATCGAGTCGTCGGAATAAAAGAGATTATATGCGTAATATGCGTAATAATGTTGATTTTATGAATGATGAAATGAATGGTAATAATGATGGAATGAATGCTGAAGCTGATGTTGTTGTGAATGATGAAGTGAATGTTGATGATATGAATGGTGTCATGAACGGTGTCATGAATGGTGTCATGAATGTTGCGAATGATTTAGAATTGAATGTGGTGAATGATGAAATTCCCTTTGTAATTTTGAGAGATTCGTTCAAGTGTGCTTTGAATGTGATTCCAGGTAACTTTGATTCGTATGTTTGTGGTGCTTTGGATATGAGTTGTCATTTTTGTCATGCCAAACATTTTGCAAGAGAAGTTACTTCAAATAATAATGAAGCGTTTTCTTTGTGTTGCCATAAAGGCAAAGTCAATTTACCTCCTCTTTCTGAAAATGCATTTTTCTCTAATATTTTCGAAGGATTGAATTCAAATGATAATGCTATAAAAAAACGTTCTAAAAGTTTTCTTTCAAATATTCGTTCCTATAATTCGGCATTTGCAATGATCAGTTCTGAATGTAATATAGCGGATTCTACTGCACGTGGTATTTATCATTTTAAAATTCATAATATTTTTTATCATCGTACTGGTGCTTTAATTCCTGCTTATGGTCGACCTCCAATGTATGCACAATTATATTTTTATGATGTTGATACTGCTGCTAATATGAGAATGAATAGAAATACCAATGTATGTGAAATTTTTCTTATGCGTGAGATAGGTTTTGAGTTAGATCGTGTGAATCCTTTTGTTCGTTCTTTCAAATCAATGCATGAATTTTGTGAAAGACCTGAGAATGTTACTGCTGATGTGTCAATGGTTATAAAAGTTAACAGAGAATGTGATATTCGTCGTTTTAATGATGCTGTTCAAACTGATGTGGCTGCTATTTTTAAAAATGATGATGGTGAACCACCTTTTGAAAGAAATATGATTGTTTTTTCAAAAAATGCAAATGAAATTCGTTCTGTTTCTGTCCTTGATTCTTCTTTGGGTCCTTTAGCTTATCCTTTGTTGTTTCCAAATGGTGATACTGGGTGGCACGTTAATATTCCACATAATTTAGTTTCAACTTCACGTGCTAATGTGTCACGTACAAAAGTTACAATGTTGCAATATGCATCTTATCGCCTTGCTATACGTGATGGTTTTAGTCTTTTGCATCGTTCTCAAAAATTATTTCTTCAATGGATTGTTGATATGTATGTTCGTATCGAAGGTACACGGCTTCATTACATTCGTTCAAATCAATCTGCTCTTCGTGCTGATTTGTACAATAATTTAACAGATTTCTTGCATCAAAATCGCAATGGCGATGATAATATGCAAGTAGTTGGTCGTAAAGTAATTTTGCCATCTTCTTTCACCGGTTCACCACGTTACATGTATCAAAATTACTTGGATGCAATGTCTATTGTACAACATTTCGGTAAACCTTCTTTATTTATAACAATGACATGGAATCCTCAATGGCCAGAAATTGTTGATAATTTGAGTAGTTATGAGTCTTCGAATTTTCGTCCTGATATTGTTGTGCGTGTGTTTAAAGTGAAACTTAAAGAGCTCATAGATTGTTTAATGAAAAAAAAGATTTTCGGTTCTGTCAAAGCACTTATATATACCATTGAATTTCAAAAACGTGGTCTTCCGCATGCCCATATTTTGTTAAATTTATCAGATGAAGATAGAATTGATGGAAATGAAATGATTAATAAATTTGTATGTACTGAAATCCCTGATCCCATTCTTTTTCCTAAATTACATGAATATGTGAAACGTCATATGATGCATGGACCATGTGGTGCTCTAAATCCCAATTCTGTTTGTATGAGAGATGGTAAATGTAGTAAGAATTTTCCAAAACCTTTTTCTGAAAATACTAAAGAATCTGTGAATGGTTATCCTTTGTATCGTCGACGTGATAATGGTATGAGTGTTGATGTACGTGGTGCATCTCTTGATAATAGATATGTTGTTCCATATAATCCTTATCTTCTTGCAAAATTCAATTGTCATATTAACGTTGAAATATGTACGACTGTTAAAAGTGTGAAATATGTTTACAAGTATGTATATAAAGGGTATGATTCTGCCAATGTTGAATTGAGAGTGAATGGAGAGAATGCAGTGAATAATGATGATGCGATTGTGGGAAATGAAATTCAAGATTTTTTGAATGGACGGTATGTTGGTTCGACTGAAGCTGCTTGGCGCATATTTGAATTTCCAATGCATTTTCAATCTCATACAATTATTCGACTTGATTGTCATTTGCCTAATAGACAAAATGTTTATATCAGGAATGGTAATGTGGCTGGTGCAGTCGCAAATGTATCAAGAACAAAATTGTTAGCATTTTTCCATTTGAATTCCATTGATAATTTAGCTAATGAGTTTTTGTATACAGAATTACCATTACATTATGTTTGGCATGATCAAAGTAAATCGTGGAAAAGAAGACAACGTGGGGCTGATAAAGTTGTTGCTCGATTATATATGGTTTCTCCAAAAGATATAGAATTGTTTCATATGCGTTTACTTCTGTTGCATGTTCGTGGTCCAAAATCTTTTTCTGATCTACGTATGTATGAAGGTGTTGAGTACCCTACTTTTGTTGCAGCATGTGAAGCTCGAGGTATTGCAACAAATGATAATGAATGGCGTGAATGTTTACTTGAAGCTTCAGAAATTCAATCACCAAAACAGTTTCGTCAATTATTTGCATTTATCTGTGGTTTGAATGTTCCTCCGAATGCTTTAGCTTTATGGATTGAATTTAGAAATAGTATGATTGAAGACTTTTTACGAAATTACGATGAAGATGTGTCAATTAATCGAGCCTTGATTGAAATTAATGAAATTCTTCTTACACATAATACTTCATGTGGTGATCTTGGTCTTCCGATTCCACAATATAACTTACAGATTGGCGATGTAGGTCATTTTGATATTGAAGAAGAAGCTATAGTTTTCGATAGAATGTATGAAAATGCAAATAATGAGCAACGTAGTGTGATTGATATTGTTTTGCGTGAAGCTCAATTCCATGATACTGGAAGTAATGTTTTTTTCTTGACAGCTCATGCAGGTTGTGGCAAAACTTTTGTTCAAACGGCAATCATTCATAAATTTAATTCATTAAATCTTTCGTGTATTGTAACTGCCTTCAGTGGTATTGCATCAACTCTTTTGATTGGGGGGCGAACTTTGCATAATGTTTTCAAATTACCAATTCCATTATTAGAGAATTCAATGCCAAATATAACTCCAAACAGTGTACATGGCACATATATTAATAATGCATCAATCATTATTATAGATGAAATTTCAATGTGTTCTATTCATGCTTTAAAATTAATTGATCGTTTGTTAAGAGATTTGACTCCAAACGAAGAAAATAAAAATAAACTGTTTTCAGGTAAAACTCTTTTACTGAGCGGTGACTTTCGCCAAATTCTTCCAGTTATACCGCATGGCTCACGTTCTATTTTAATTGAAAATTGTATTACATCTTGGCAAGAATTTATTAACTTTAAAATTTTGAAATTAAATCAAAACATGAGAGCTCTCCCTCATGAAATTGAATTTGTAGAATTTCTTAGAAGACTCGGTAATGGTGATATGCAAAGTTTTCCACAGTTTGGTTCAGATATCATTAAAATTCCTCATAATTTGATTGCCAATCCAGACAATATTATTGAAGACATTTTTGGAAATATTTCTGATACAATTTTATCTGATGACATTTTGAGTTCCGTCATTTTAGCCCCCAAAAACAATGATTGCAATGAAATCAATTCTAAAATCTTGAGTATTATGCCAGGAGAGGAGAAAGCATATTTTAGTTTTGATAAAGTTGTTTGTGATGACATTCGTGAGCAGAACAATTTTCCAATAGAATTTTTAAATAAATTGAGTGTAGGAGGTTTGCCACCTCATAAATTAAATTTGAAAGTGAATTGCATTGTTCTCCTCATACGTAATTTAAATACAGGTCAAGCATTAGTAAATGGAACACGAATGCGTGTAAAAGTTATGCACCGAAATTCAATAGATTGTGAAGTTTTGACTGGTGTCATGCGAGGTGTACGCATTCTAATTCCACGCATTCATTTGACTTATTCTGGAACTCTTCTTCCATTTAAATTTCAAAGAACTCAATTCCCTATTATTCCTGCTTTTGCTATGACTATTAATAAATCTCAAGGTCAGACATTCAACAGAGTTGCCATTTTACTTAAAGAACCTGTATTCACACATGGTCAATTGTATGTTGCTGCAAGTAGAGTGCGTGCGTTTGAATGTTTGAAATTTTATATTTATGATACATCTGACCAAGGTCATTTGTTCAAAGATGATAGAGTTTTCACAAAAAATATCGTCTTCCCAGAAGTCATTGTTACCTGATTTCCTCTCACTTTTCTCAAAAACCTTTTCCTCTTTTATGAGTACTAGGAGGGCCCGGCGTGCTTCGCTACGCTTATAAATAAAGTTTTTGCGTAGACATTTTGTTAAAGTAGAAGCAATGATTTCAAAAAGTGGTAATGAGAAATGCTACCATATAATTTTTAATTTTTCTTTTTAAATATATGAATGAAAAATAATCAGAACTCTAGCTGATCAGTTCGGATATATGAAAAATTAGCGAAGCTTACTTGAAAACTTATTTGATCGCTAATTTTTCATATATCCGAACTGATCAGCTAGAGTTCTGATTATTTTTCATTCATATATTTAAAAAGAAAAATTAAAAATTATATGGTAGCATTTCTCATTACCACTTTTTGAAATCATTGCTTCTACGTCAACAAAATGTCTACGCAAAAACTTTATTTATAAGCGTAGCGAAGCACGCCGGGCCCTCCTAGTTATAATTATTTCCTTAGTTACTTGAGTTTAATTGCTCACAAAAATCCTGAATAATTTGTTAAGGTTTGAAGATATACTTTTACAGATTTTGACTTGACCAAATTTTCACTCAGCATTGGATAAATGTCAATATAAATATTTTTTATAAATATAAATAAAGATCTGGTAGCATAATAATATTTTTATATGAATTATTCATTAAAAGAACTCTAAGCGTTAATTTCAGCGTTCAATCACATCTAGTAACTGAGAAATGTTATTTTGAAACTCAAAACACATCCAAAATTTACATTACAACATAACGAGTTTTTGGGTTACATCGTCGCTTTTTAAGTCTTATAAAAAAATCTACTAGTCCTACTAGTAGCCTATTGATTTACTGAAAATTTCAGATAAATCTGAGATGGTGGGTTACATTTTCAATTTTTTTCTGGGTGATTTGGCGTGGAATGACCTTTCATTTATGATTCATTCTATCATGAAATATTGACTGGCCATATTTTATGATGTGATAGCATTTATTGTGTAGTTATACATTCTTGGAAACAATAAATTTACATACATGAACACCTTATAACGGTTGTTGTTATCGGACCATGGTTTTTAAAGATTTGTATGTGTTGTTCTAACGTATGTTGTTATGCCTACTGCACAACACATTTTATTACCAAAACATATATACAACACCTGTTCTGATTTGACTCGTAGTTGAACCTATGACATCTATGTCCATGTTAAAATTCAGCTGCTTAATCAATAACTATTACGCTACACATAATCCATTAGAGATAGTTATTCATTTTTGAATATTCTTTTTATATTTTTATACTTTCTATGCTCCCAAATAAATAATAATACTTCAAATATTTGAGTATACTCAGCTTTTTTCTTTTACTATAATTTGTTTCTAACTATCCAAATAAATTTTACGTGTTCTAAATATAAGTATTAGTGGTAAGAGTAGAAAATATATTTTGTAAGAAATAAACGAATATTTTTTTGTTTGTATTTAGACTATTTTATACTTTTTCTCTCTCTCTGGCGTTTGCATCCCATGGAGGGATTTTGCCGTCTGTGCAATCAGCTTCCAATCATGTCGATCCATGACCAGTTTCGACCCTAGTGGTTGACCTCAGTTTCGACATCCTATATCACCAAGGTCTTAGATGATATCATCACGCCAGCGTTTTCTAGGACTTCCTCTTCGATGAACACCAGCTGGTTGTTGTTGGGACGCTTTTTTATTATTCTATCTTATGGAGCCCTTTCTACATGACCAAACCATCTAATCCGGTTGGATTTAATGAATCCGATCGCAGCCTCCAAGAAGCTGTCTGATTTCATGATTCATTCGGATTCTATACTGATTTTCAACAACTTTACATGGACCATAAATTGTTCGTATGACCTTCCTCTCGAATGTTGACAAAATTCTACAATCGGAAGAACTCAGTGTCCAGCTTTCACTTCCAAATGTGAGCACAGGTCGGACTAATGCTTTGTAAAGCGTGAGTTTGCACGACTGCGAAAGATGTTTTGATCGCAAAAGTTTTGAGTATGCGTAGAAAACTCTGTATGCAGCAGAGACACGGGCTTTGATATCTGCCTGCATGTCATTTGACGATGTTATTAGAGACCCGAGGTATTTGAAGTTTTCTACGCGTTCTTCTTCATAATCGCCAGTATCCAGATTGCCGGGAGGTATGTTCCTCGATGTTGTTAAAAGTTTAGTATTGCCGGTGTTGATGCATAATCCAAGTCGTTTAGCAGTTCTTTCAAGCTGAGAGAGACTTTCCTTAATATCACTTGGTCCGAGAAGTGCAATATCGTCTGCATAGCCAAGAATTTGACTAGATTTGTTAAATATGCAGTTTTGTGTCTCAATTCGGCTTTTTCTTATCGCGTACTCAAGCACCAAATTTAATAGTATGGGCGCGAGTGCATCACCTTGTCGAACACCCGATGTTATATCAAAAGAGTCAGAAAATGACCCTTCGATTACTATTCTACAGTTTGATCACGATGTTGTGAGCTTACTCAGAGAAACAAGTTTCGCTGGGATACCAAGGCATGAGTGCGGACCAGAGCGGATGATATTATCATATGCTTGCTTGAAATCAACATGGAGCTGGTGGATACTGATGTTGTACTCCCAACATTTTTCCAGAATCATCCTTAAGGTAAAACATTGATCTGTGGTTGACCGATTGGGACGAAAACCACACTAATAGTCACCGATAATAGATTCGGCGAAGGGGATGAGCCGAAGAAGTACGACATTAACTAGTATATATTATGCACTGTTCAACAGTGCGATGCCACGATAATTTGCACACTTTAGGCGATCAGCTTTTTTATGTAGCGGAACAATGAGAGCTGTTTTCCATTCAGCAGGTAGTTCTTCTTGGTCCCAGATTGCAAGAATCAGATCATATATACGTGAGACCAAAGCTGCTCCTCCATTCTTACATAGTTCTGCAGTGATTCCATCGATACCTGGTGATTTACCATTTTTTAATTTTTTGATGGCAGCTTCCACTTCTTCTATTATTGGGTAAGGGACAAAAATCTCCTCACTTGACAGAGCAATTGCTCGAATAGGATGAACTTCATTCGTCCTATTCAGTAGGTCTTGAAAGTGGGATCGCGATTCTGCCAGCACATCACGTTCACTTGTTGTAAGCTCGTTGTTTCCATTTTTGATGACTGTAGATCTTGGGTGTAAATCTTTTGTCAGAATCCGTGCATTGGCAAAGCATTCTTTCGAATTTCTATTAGCCGCATGTTTGTTGATGTTTTCGATACAGCTCTTCATGTGTTCGCGTTTCTTTTTACGTAGAAGTTTTGCTGATGCTTTCCTGGCATAAATAATCAGCTTGGGAGCTTCGGGTGTCCCTTGTTAACCATTTTTCTCGCAGTTTTTGTTTGGGCTCAACGCTTTAGCGGCATTTGTTACGTGGTTGAGGTGGTCATTTTCCGATTGTAGTTTGTGCTGCGGATATAATGGTAGATTGAAGCGTTTGCCATTCTTCTTGTATGTGTAATGGCATCTCAGAAGGGATGCCATTATCTTCTATGTTTTGTGTTATTATTTTCTAAAATCTGTTCAACGTTTCCGGATGTTTAAATGCATCGACATTCCAGCGCACGATCTTTTTTGCTTGTCTATTAAATGTAGATGATAATTTGCACTTATACTTAAAGATGACAAGCATATGATCAGTGTACATATCAGCACCTCTATATGATCGAACGTCAGTTACACTTGTAGAATGTCTCTTAGAGATCATGACGTGATCGATTTGATTTTCAATTCTTCCATCGTTTGATTTCCACGTTGCTTTGTGGATTCTCTTATGAGGAAAGAAAGTGCTAGAAATTACTAGATCATACATCATAGTCAGTTAAGCTGCGCGAAAGCCGTCTATTGTTGCTGCTAAGATGCAAGCTGTTAGGGCCGATATGTGTTTTAAGTTCTGCACTTCTACCAATTTGAGCATTAAATTCACCTACCACGATTTTTTTATCGTGCCACGGGATGTTATTGATGACTTCTTGTAGTTCTAGAAAGAACGGGTCTTTCATATCATCTGCTTTGTCTTCAGTAGGTGCATGAACATTGATGATCGTTACATTGAATTTTTGCGTGCGGATTCTCATTGTGCATATCCGCATATTAATTGGGCAAAAGTCGATAACATGTTGATTCACGCGACGATGTATGGGAAAGCCAACTCCAAATTCTCCTCCGTTTTGATGACCGCAATAGTAGAGACTGTATCCTTTTGCTGTTTCGTGGATTCCACTCCCTGGCCATTTTAGTTCTTGTAATGCCACTATATCTAGTGTGTAGCTATCGATTTGGTGGGTAAGTTTTAGTAGATCTCCTGCTCTTCTAAGGCTTAGCACGTTCTAGGTTCCGATTTTTAAATCGTAGTCCGGGTACAGTTTCCGAGGTCGTTCTTGATGGACAATTAGTATGGCTAAACAATCTAAAACAGAAACGAGGGTTAGCACCAGAACTGCAAGCTGCAGTTCTGGTGCTAACTGGGAAAACTAGGAAGGACCTTACAATATTATAATTAAGTTGAATGACGTAATTTACAGAATTAGAAAAGGCCATCGAAGAGAGGCAAAAGTTGTACATCTAGAAAGATTGGTCTAATACAAAAGAGAGCTAGATCTTAAGTGGAGGATATTGTTAAGGTTACAACAAAATCATATCGAAATACAACGTAGAACTCCATTCAATTCAACATAAATGAAACACCCTATAGAATCTTCATAACGATGATCATTGATTAATTACACTGTGCGACAAATGGTAGGGGTAAGTGATCCGCTAGGGTTCTGACTACTGGGAAAAGTTATATCGGTCAAAAAAAAGTTATACATGTTCCGGCGTTTCGCTGGGTCACGTTTAGAAATCGAGATATATCGATTTGAAGTTAGTAGGTATCATTTAGGGGAAATTGTCACGTTTGGGTGTCTTTTTTTGACATTACTCGAGAACGACTAGTCCGATTTTACTGAAACAAATTTAGAAAAATTAAGAATTAGAATTCCTTTGATCTACTTTTATACTATTTCTTTACACAATCAACAGTTTCGCAGTTATAAATAAATTTATGAAGAAAAAAAATAATTTTTTGCGTAAAAAATAAAAAAATTGTATTTTAAAAAATCATGAAAAATTCAAAACCGTAAAAAGTGTAAAGTCTTATTACTTTGACGTAAAATCACATAATCTTTGCACACAATGAGACATGGATCATGAAAATCTATGAACGCGTTTCGCTTTTATTCACAATTACGTATAGGTATCTTATTTTTACAAGAATTGATTGAATAGAACATTGAATTGATTTTTCATAGAAATTTTTTAAAATATTTTTACTGGAATAAACTTCAAAATTTATTGTTTTAAATGTTTTTGGACATGTGTCTATGTGTATTGATTTTGACTATTTTTACTTTTTACTTTTTTATTTTTTATTTTCTATCTTTTATTTCTTTTTTATTTTTTTTATTTATATTTATTTATTTTATTTTATTATTTTTATTATAATTTTATTTTATATTTTTATTATATTTCATTATATTATTATTTATTATTATTATTTATTACTATTATTATTATTATTTTTTATTATTATTTATTATTAATTTAATATTTATTTACTATTTATTTATTATTTATTTAATATTTATTTATTATTTATTTATAATTTATTTATAATTTATTTATTATTTATTTATTATTTATTTATTTATTATTTATTTATTATTTATTTATTATTTATTTATTATTTATTTATTATTTATTTATTATTTATTTATTATTTATTTATTATTTATTTATTATTTATTTATTATTTATTTTATTTATTTATTATATTTTTTTTATTTTATTTTTTTATATTTTTATTTTATTATTTTTTCATTTTATTATTTTTATTTTATTTATTTATTTATTTTGTTTTTTTTTATTTTGAATTATTTTATTTTATATCTTTTTATTTTTTCGTTATTTTTTCAGTATAGTATATCAGTAGATTAAAGGAATTGTAATTCTTAATTTCTAAATTTGTTTCAGCAAAATCGCACTAGTCGTTCTCGAGGTATGTCAAAAAAAAGACCCCCAAACGTGACAATTTCCCCTATATGATACTTACTAACTTCAAATCGATATATCTTGATTCCTAGACGTGATGCAGTGAAACGCGGGACATGTATAACTTTTTTTTGACCGATATAACTTTTCCCGGTAGTCAGAACCGCAGCGGATTTGGGCTGTCGTACAGTGTTATCAACAAAACAAAATACAACAACAATCGAATGAAATGAATATAATTGTTGTTGTAGTAACAACAGTTAAGGGACAGTAAATAATTATTTTTTATTTTGTTAAAGGAACGTTCCGAACTAAAGATGTTAGATTTTTCTAGATTGTACGGAATTAGAAGGTATTTTAGGCATTTTGCAGCATAAAACAGGTATTTTAGGCAGAATGGAATTAATTGTAAACAAAACGTTGTACCGTGTATATAAAATCGTGCAAATATAAATTATCTTTAAATCAGCTTTTGTAAATAAAGTTTCAAGTGTTATTGAGTAGAAATATTTTGTGTATTCTTTTGCACGATGTGTACTGGAAATTCTACAATTAACTGTTTGAGTTTCGAAGCTGTTGGAAGAATATTCTAGATAGGAATATTGTTTGCTGTATTTTTTTCCTGTTGTTGTGGAACAATCAATCAGTTAAATACTTAATAAAATTTGGCGTTTGTGCTTACTAATCAGTGATAAAATCCAGGAAGATATTGGAAATTGCGTTTATCGAATTAAGAGTAAGGCCAATTTGAAGTAGGGTTGAAAAACGTGACGATATTGAAATTTTCATTTGTATAAATCTTGTTGAGAAAGTTTCAAGAATGTTTTTCACTTTATTTTAACATTGATGTTGTCTACTAATAAGCACAAAACCTTAAGTAAATTCTTACCTGTATTCTTAATCTAATCCCTCTCGCATGAATTTTTAAATGCTGCTCCAAATTTGCTTTTACTGTAAATTCTTTATTACATTCAGAACATTTAAACAATCTTTCACGTGTATGCATGTTCATATGTTGTTTAAGTCCATCTTTAGTTTTCAACTTACTATCACAAAATTTACAAGAAAACTGAAAAAAGAAATGGAAAAACTTATAAGTTTGTTGGAATATTTTTTACGCAGCAACTTTCTACATTTCTATCTTTTCGATATTGCGTGTGATACTGGTCTAGCTTACCCGAGCTATACGCCGGGGCTCCTATTCGCTATTACATACCATAAACCCGTTCTGATTAGTGTTATAATTTTTCTTCCGTAGTTCATATAGTTTATTTAGTGATACTGTACTGTCATTGTGTAGAGGGTTGTGTGGTGGACCGTGAAGGTCTACCGGTTAGTCGTGTACGCCATATAACCCTGCCACCAGTTCATTTGAGCGAAGGCTCTTTCGACCAACCTCTTTACAAGAAATTTAAAATAAACGAAATCGCAATGCGTGCCTCATATGCACCTAGGTTCTCCAAAAGGGGGAACCGTCATGTCACAACTCTCCCTATGCAAACTAACTAACACATTGTAATTAATATTACGGAATCAAGTTTTGATGTCAAAGCTTGGTCACCCACAATTCGTATAGCCTGCTTTTGAAGAGTCCAAGAGAGCCAAGATGGAAACAGAAGCAGCACCCCAGAGAGAGATAGTGTGAGAGAGAGAGAGAGAGAGAGAGAGAGAGAGAGAGAGAGAGAGAGAGAGAGAGAGAGAGAGAGAGAGAGAGAGAGAGAGAGAGAGAGAGAGAGAGAGAGAGAGAGAGAGAGAGAGAGAGAGAGAGATATTGACTTAATTTCTAGAAATGCTAAAAAGTGAGGGTAAGACTTTGAAAATTTCATACAAAAAATAAAAGAATAACAGAAATTTTCGATAGAAGCTTTTACTGAATAGGTCCCATTATTAAGTTTTTTACTTAATTACAACATTTGTTTTGCCCACTAAAATAACCATAAAACCATAAAATAAATTTTACCTCTGGTCTTTCTTTTCCATGAATTTGTATTAAATGCCGGTTCAAATTTCCTATATTTGCAAATTCTATATCACATTCAGAACATTTAAACAAATTTTCACGTGTATGTTTGTTCATATGGTGTTTAATTGTCTTTTTGGATGAATATTTTTTATCACAAAATTTGCAAGAAAACTGAAAAAAAGAAAAAAATTAAATTTCTTTGAATGGTTTTGAAGCAGCAACTTTCCACTTCTTTTGTCACTGTGATACGGGTTTAGCGTATGCGATCTATAAGACGGTGTTATTATCCGCTATTACATACCATTAACTCGTTGTCATTAGTGTTCTAATTCCCCTTTCGGAATACAAAATGTTTTAGTTATAAGATTTGGTCGTTGACACCAGCAACACCAATAGGAATCCTCTTTCTCCATTGCAACTACACATTAGATCTGCAATAGCAAATATCACTAACGAACTATAGCTCGTCCAAATACTATAACCAGACACCTAACGATCCTCTCGGAATTGAAAAAGGAAGTGGTGACCAACCACATTTTGTGACTGTATGTCAAACATTACTGCTCGATACAGACCGTTTAATGTTAAAAATAGGAGCCATGGGAGACATTGAGACCTACTTACAATTACTATCATCCAAGCGTCTCGTTACGGATAGCTTCCGAACCAATAAAGGCACTGGTGCAGGAATGTTTGGCTTCAGGGTCTAAACGGGTGTTGGCACTGGATACCTCTGGCAACAGTACTTCAAGCAGAGAAACCTTCAGCATCAGGTATCAACTACTGTGCTATTCTGTGTGCTAAAAGGGAATACAGTAACACATATATATACATACATATTACATGACATTATTTTCTGACAGTCACGTAACGCTAATAAGACTCTTGATTTTACGCGCTTGCAATTCCAAACTAGCAAGAGAATGCTACCAAAATCTACAAAAAAATCGCAGAAACCAACTTCGTAACACTTGTGTGGGTACTAGAGCACTGCACAAATAGTAATAATTTAACTCATATTTCCTGCGAATACTCAAATTATTTGTATTTGTATTGTACTCTTAAAATTCTTGTATGCTATGCCTATATACAGTGCAAAGCTTTTTGGCCGTGGTTTAGTTTTCATATTATTCAAAACAAAAGACACCAATTTGAAAACGAACCATTTTTGTAAACTTACCGAAAGCTTTTGTTTTGTTTACATCTAGATGGTTTTTTCAGATATTACCATTCTTTGTTTGTTATTTACTGTAGATATTCACTTAATTTAAGCCAACGGTAATGTAAGGGTTTATTAT